>KQ085912.1:45346-222406 GCA_001020605.1 Schizopora paradoxa
CTTCTAAAATCCTCATGCTATGAAACTACGCACAATCCATTCCCGCACCGTCGCATCCATTGAAATAACTGCAAGAATAATAGCTATGAGAAATACAGAAGTCGAAGCGGAGGCATTAAGCATGCATACCCAAACCCGATGGCGGTTACGAATGTATGACTGGAAATCGTCAGCTATGTATCGACAGCTTAATCATGACTTACGGAGGTATCAACACGACTTCCGTGCAAGATCCAGTGCCGGGAGTTGTCGGGTTCTGCAGCGTAGTCTGTACAATGCCGCAGCCCTCCCCGTTGTCGCCGCAAGCACCTTGAACAAAAAGAGACCTTTATTCAAGTAGATGTGGCGAAGAGAATGCAAGATGACGAACCAGTTTGCAAGAATCTTGAACGAAATCATGCATTAACAGCTATTTCATTACACTGAACGCACTCACGCAATGGCATCAATTAGAGGTCCGTTCACAGTGACGGCGGCACCTGTGGACAACACGCTCCCGTTCTGTACGAGCATAGGCTAGTGAAAATCAGTTGACCGTGATTCTCGTGAACAATAAACATCTTACAGTTCCAAAACCGCAACTAGAAATATTTGAGCAATGGTGTGCGCTTGATTTCACTGCAAGCACTCACTTATTCACAAATTCGATCAGGTGGGTCTCTGCAGCCACAATTGCAACGGCAGCCGCGACCACGGCAGAAGTGCGAGTGAGACTTACAAGGACAAATTTCGATTAAACCGACTTTAACGCCAGACCAATTCGCGGTGCGAAGAGTAGGATGGGTGAAACTATGCATGTTGGAGAATTATACGGATGTGCCCGTACAGTATACGATAGAAGTGCAAAAGGGGAACACTATCTACCGCTTTCTTCGCGATCGAATACGCTTTCCGAACTGTACTGAGGGCCCTCGGCTAGCATGCGAAGTGGTCAATAAATGGTGCAGAGCTCGAACTTCGCTTGAAGCTCACCCTCTAATCTTCTTCTTCGGTTTCATCTCATGGGCGAATTGGGTTGGATTTTCTCCTTGACGGAATCTCTCCATAGCCCAGAGGATGTATCTAAGCGTGGAGGTGGAGTGTAAATTCGGGCTCGCAAGGACGAATGATTTCGATTGCACACCTTCTGTCGCGAACTGCGACACCTTGTTCCTTCAAATTTCGCCCGTTCATCTTCCATAAGTCATTCCATTCCTCCACCTTTACTTTTGAGTCGGAAGACCTTCCAATTGCAGAAAGAAATGATTTGGCGTCCAGTATCCTCTCTGTCCGAGTCGTCAACGACCACCTCCTCGGAAATTCAAAATCATACCTGTTGGTTTGGGGGGCGTTCTTTGAGCTGCATGATTGATGAAGGAGCGAGACAGAATAGAGGAAGATGGTGTGCAGCAACGCACACAACGCTGAAGGAGTGTCAGCGACATGGCCGTTCTGTTGAACTTTGAAAGCGTGTCCGTCGCTTGTGATCGACGTCGAATTCGATGACCACGCCTTCTGCAACTTACTTCCAACGATCACCGACAACTCTGACATACTCATGAAATTCTCCTGTGTTTCTTAGAGTCCGAGAATGTCTGCCAGCTCCTCGAAATCTAACCCCCCATCTCGTCGGACGTCAGGCTCGGCCACGCCAGCACGCTCGCGCACCTCAAGCCGTCCAACTACACCATCGCCCTCGTTGTTGCCACCCACTCTCCGTCCCATAGCGTCCCACTCTAAATTACGCTCCCAAAGCTCTGGTCGTAACTCCCCAGCGTTGACAGGATTGACTGCCTCCGCGCTTCCCCCTCATCTCTCGTTGCCATCATCGGCCACCCCGGACCACGGAGAGATCGAAAGCTCGAACTCCTCCATGTTCAACATGAGTTTCGAGGGAAGCGGAGATGGTATACTTGTCAAAGACGAGCCAGAGACGGGCGATGGGGAAGAGGGAGTGGCCGTCGGACATCATGTAGACGGCGTTGTCGACGAGGAAGCACGGAAGAACCTACGAGAGCAACTCAAGCGCACGTTGACTCGTCGACGAGAGTCCTCGATCGACACTGTTGTCCCAGCTCGCCCTTCGGAAGGTATGCTTTTCGCTTTTGAAGCCGCCATTCGATAATAATACCTGTGCGTAGTGGATGAAATGGCTTCACAAGCCGAAGAGATTGAAGCCAATTTGCCTGGTATGCGAAATCAGTTCTAACGAATTCCAGAACTTCATCTATTACTCCTCAGATCCGATAGAACCACGGCAATACTTCGTACTCACGGATGCAGGGAAACCAGTGTTTGCTTCCTCGACTCTTGCAGATGATTATGATAACCTTGCTTCTACGGCTGGGCTCATGCAGGCCTTACTTTCGGTCTTCATTGACGATGGCGATAAACTACGATTCATCAACGCGGGGAAAACAAGGATAAGCTTTCTGCTTAGGACACCCCTCTACTATTGTTGTGTGAGCAAATGGGGAGAGCCAGAGTCAGTGGTGAGTGATTCAGAGGACGTCAGAGTTGTCAAAGTCTTTAATCGATTCGGCCAGGAAGACTAGGTCGCATCTCGAATATCTGCACATGCAAATATTGAGCATCGTGACCGCCTCACAGCTGAAGCGTGTCTTCGAGCGGAGAGCTAATTTCGATTTGAGACGATTGCTGGGAGGCGCAGAGACATTCTTGCACTTAATGCTCACGCGATTACAGACTGACCTTGCTATAAGCACCTCGTCACTGCATTGCTTACCTCTCGACGCTACGTTACGTCGAAAAGCTGGCGAGATTTTAGTCCCGAATTCTAAGATGAAGGTGAATAACTATCGCCCCATAATTTTGCCAGAGATTTATGCTGCCGCATAGGAAGTTCTCTACGTTATGCTGATATCCCGGGGACGAGTTTTGACAATAGTTCGACCACGGAAACGCTCCGTCCATCCTGCAGGTTGTTTACACTCATCTTTTCATTGCATGATACTAATTCACAACACAGATTTACATATCCTTCTCAACACCATTCATGCACCTGCGATCTTCGAAGCAGCCACAACGACACCCGTTTCTTGGCTACCGATATGCTTGCCTAAATTCAACGCAGATGGATTTCTTCACGCATATGTTCAATTCCTAAGACCAGGGGATACAGTAATAGAAGATACCCAGAGCGAAGCACAGACCACGTCAAGCGACGCCGTTGGATCAGGGGATGCCGTACAGACAGACCCTCCAACATCGAAACCCACAGAAAGGCATGCAGATGTGCCGGATGCTAGTGTTCCCTATACGTCTTCGTCTACGGCGTCATCTTCCGAAACTTCAATAATACTATCCCCTCCGCCTACTGCAACTTTTGACACGTCTCATTTACGGGGCCGAATTGGGACAGCTCTAGTTTGCATTAGTGGTGGAGGCGGAGGTGAATTCGAAAATATACGGACTTGGTGCGAAGGTGTTGTCCAGGTGCGTAAATAGAAATAGAAAATTAATATCCGGATGGGCTCACATGTAGGGCAGAACCTTGAGGAGTCCGGAACTCTGCCTGCGATACATACGTCGATACGTAGACGCCCCCGGAACCCCGTCAAAGCCATGAAATATGGATTCGGTGGCGATTATTCCGTCTCGTCATTGGGAATCTCCGGTCTACGACATTTCATATACAAGAATCGATCGTTGGTACAAGTGACATGTCCTGTATGGGGTGACGACTATGTTGGACTTGCTGCACGAAGAAGGTGGGTTTGTACCATTCATCCCCGCTCTTCTTGACACCGACGACACATTCTAGGGTGATTACTCTTTACCAGACAATTCACGACGCTATACACGCGAAATCTGGACAAGGTGCGAAGGAGGCTCTCAAGCTCCAGTACATCAAGACGGACAAGGACTGTGTCATGGGTTGGGTGTGTGCTATTTCGCGACAAGAAATATCGCGTCTCATTCGTCTGGATGTCCCTTAGATCACGCAGCCATTTGAGCTGTACATCTCAGTCTCGCCTGATCTGCCAAAGTCTAGTATTGTGGATATCGCGAATACGGTCGCTCGTTGGGTGAAACGCGAGGAGGGGCGACTGTTTTTGCGAGACGCTCCTGTATTCTAAAGGCGCCTGAAGAATACAAAGCCGGCTATTATGTACTAACATTATATGGTTTTGTTGGAATACAGGGTATGAACTCCAGTCAGGATAGAGTAGGGTAGTTTAGTGAGATTGTTCAGATTGAATGTTGTGCATTCTCATTTGAAGTGAATTGCTTTGGATACATATATGGTAAAACTATAGAGTGTCATATGCATCGTTTCGATGGTCTAGTTGGTTATGATTTCTGTCTAACATCCAAACACAGAAGGTCTCAGGTTCGAGTCCTGGTCGAAACATATTTTTCGCCTTTTTTCTCCTCTCTTTTTCCTGCATAAAACGACCCTTCGAATGAGCCGAGTCCGAGGGTTTGGGATACGTATGTATGCCATCGAGAACTCTTCTGCTGTATCTGTTGATGAGATGCAAAATTCGTAAATCAGATCTCCGACCAAGCAGACTCATGTTGTTATGTTTTTTCTTTGGACTCAGATCGACTTTTTATCTGTCACCGACACCCATTTGCCCCCCTCACTTTCAAACGCCTTTTCAATCTTAATCTGTTCTATGGAATTCGTTCTGTATTCGCAGGGTGGATAGCAACTGGGAATATTCTCGCACGGACCAAGATTAGAAAATGAAGTGTTCGATCGAGCTGGTGATCGGCGGCTCCCTTTTCGTCACAACCACCATGAAGCAGATTTTTTACCATGACGGGTCAAACGGTGTCAAGGTCGCCTATCTCGTTCCTCCCAACGACCACCATCTTCTCAAGTGCTCAGGAGCTCCAGAATGCCTGTCGGACGAATTTTGCACTCAGCCTGGCAATCCGTATCGACACCCATGCTCCCCATGTTGACATGGCTCGCAGAAATGGCAGTTGTGTCGTAAGTTGATCATATCTTAAGTGAAGCGCTCGTTCTCACCCAAGGAAACCGTCGACGTTGAATTTATCGATTGAAGAGTCCTGGATAATATCGAAGAGGGCAACCTTAGGATAATCACCTCCTCGCAGGTATACTCATTCGGAAAATCACCAAGGAAACAATTTGGATTTCGAGAGTCCGGGGAACCCGGGCGAGTCGTTCTACGTGTCAAAGAAGAGACGTTCTGGCTTCGGTTGTGCTTGATGGGCGACCTGGGATTTTCCGAAGCTTATATGTACGGGGAGGTCGTATGCGACGACCTTATCCCTCTCTTCTTGGTACGAACTTTCAATAAATTTCGAAAAACAGATACTGGATATCTCTCAGATATTCCTCCAAAATAAGAGCCGTCTGGAGCAGCTCAACTCGAGATTTTCCTTTTTGTCTAGCATCCCACAGAAGATCACTTCCTACCGGTTCCTCAACACATTGAGCAACTCGCGCTCCAATATCTCTGCACACTATGATATCTCGAATGATATGTTTGCTGGTATGTCATCCCTACTTCGCGAATGTTCTGACTTGCGAACGTAACTTTCCACGCAGGATTTTTGTCTAAAGACATGACGTATTCTTGTGCAATTTTTGAAGAATTGGATTCAGATTCAGACCGAGCGTGCGTCCGTCGCCAGAACAACGTGTCGGTCGCTGAGAGTTCTATCATTGGGCTTCACACCAACAAAACCAATGGTGTTCTTAAGATCAATGGCGCGGCGAAGTCGGATTGTCTCCATGAAGGGCAACACGCAAATGGTGTCAACGGAATCAATGGGGTGCACAAATTAAATGGCGACGAAGCGAATAGTGTCTCCATCGAATCGGAAGACGAATACGATGAATTGGAGGAAGCCCAGCTGCGAAAGATCGACCATATCATACGTCTTGCGAATATCCAACCAGGACACCGGGTGCTCGAAATTGGGTCCGGGTGGGGCTCGCTCTCTCTGCGGATTGCGACGAATCCGGCTTTTGCAGGCGTCACCGTCGATACCATCACTCTTTCCTCCCAGCAGCTCGCATGGGCTCGCAAGCGCATGGCGGACGCGGGCCCGGATGTCGAAAGCCGCGTGAATGTGCATCTAATGGATTATCGTGCTATGCCGAAGGAATGGGAAGGGCGTTTCGACAGACTTGTGAGCGTGGAGATGTTGGAAGCAGTGGGGAAGGAATTTATGGAGGAGTATTGGAGAGTCGTGGATTGGGCCTTGAAGAAAGAAGGGGGCGTCGGGGTAGTGCAAAGCATTACTATCCCTGAGTCGCGTAAGTGCATATCTGCATTCATTACTTGACGTTCACAGCAGTTAGGTTACGAGAAATACTCCTCAGAGATCGACTTCATTCGTAAATGGGTAAGACTTTTGATTTACTCTTCTGCGTATTGCTTATCCGAGTGCTCTATCCGATTTGATGTAGAGTAAGTATCATCTCAATTTCTTCGTCGACTACTTAGTAACATAATCACCTCAGTCTTCCCTGGCGGAATGCTCCCATCCGTCTCCTTTATTCATCAAACGCTCACAGCAGGCTCGAAAGGCCGGCTCATCGTCGAGTCCATATCGAACATCGGTCCCCATTACGCTCGTACGCTGAGAGAATGGCGTCAGCGATTCCTGGATAAATTCGACGACATCATAGCTCCTGCACTACGAGAGGAGCATCCAGAAATCATGCGTGCAGGCGCGGAGCAGGCGGATCGAGAGATCGAGGTCTTCAAGAGGAAGTGGATTTGTGAGTTTTTGCAGTTTACTGTGTCTTTTTTGAAAACGTCGCTAATGAAAAAAAATATTAGATTATTTGTAGGTCCCATATCTCGTCCTCGTCATGTCACTTCTGACCGTTGATCATATTATAGCTGTTATTGTGAAGTTGGATTTACTATGAGGATTCTAGGAGGTATGTCTTCTTTCCATTGCCAATGGATTTGATACTGAAAAGTACATGTAGATCACATTGTCACCTTCACTCGCGAAGGCAACACGTCGTACGGCTGCAATGTCTTCAACTAGAGAAGACGCGGGCTAATTCGCCAGTACAAACACTACCCATAGAAGAACAGGGGAATAGGGAACCAGAGAATACATCTACGAGTACACGATACATACAGGTCTTGAGTAGAGAAACAGTGCAGGTCGCCAATAAAAAATAATAATGATAGTCGTGATGTCGGTCGGGTTCGTTAGGAGCTGGGGGCGCGAGAAGGCCGCCGATCGCCGGTGAGCTTCTTTGCCATCGCCGTCCTCAGTTTGCCAGCGATATCGTGAACTACATCGGCTGTCTGCGCGAGCAGCTGCGTTTGCATTTCGTCGACGTCCTCAGCTGATACATATTTCTGAATGCACCGTAGCATATCGAGAGGGAGTGGGGATGTAGCTGAGCGATGGATATGTGGTGATGCTTGTGATCCACTGGGTGGATGTATTGAGTTCGCTAATCGCGGATTAGGTGCAAGAGACGTTGAGGGAGAAAAAGATGGAAGTACTGGCGGCACCGTCTGAGAACGATCCTTCACTCGTTTGGGGAGATCATGCGAAACTGTTGCGAAGTCAAAAAACTTGTCAGACGTCGAAATTTGCAAGGAATGCTCGCCAGATAATGAATCGCTCGTTACAAAACCGGCACCGGACAAAAAACTGCTGTTTCCTTCGATCTCGATTTCCACCGACGTATCAGGGGTTTCGTTCGAACAACAGCTTTTGCTACCGGAACTCTGATCTATGTGAAAATTAATATCGAGACAAGTTCCTAAATTGCTTTACATACCTTGAGAAGCCATCTCCATTGCGTCCGTCACGTCTTGGGAAGAAAGCCCAACCTCCCATGAAGAATATTCTTCCATATACGAATCATCTTCGGACTTGATTCGAGGAGACGTGAATGCGAAACCTTAGAAGTCATCAATGCTTGATTATGGCTGACACTCTTCGATACCGACAACGATGACTTACCGGTGTATTCATCAGAATTCAGAGCTTTGTACTTTCTCTTCAAGGAGCTTCGCAACGGCTCAACCTCGATCACATCAAGGAGCAATCGTTTCTTTCGAGGTGCGGCTTCCCGCATGGGCGAGCCTCGGGGAGCGCGAGTTAGAGGGACATTTTGATCGACTTTTGACGCGGTCTGAGATTGACGCGGGTCAACCTTTGACGATGAAGCTTCAGCATTGGTCTCGACTCTCCGACGCTTCGGCGGCCTACTTCCTAGCGAAGTCAAGCTTCGTGAGTTTCTGTGAAAAAGAGAAAGTTAAAGTGAGCAACGTACCAAGCATGGAAGTTCGCTTGAGAGTCATCGGAGCGGGGGACGTCGGTGATTCGAGTTGAGTTACCCTCAAGGGACAAGGACTAAGGTCGTTGAACCGCTCATTTACAGGCGAAAAGGGAGAGCGTTTTGCGATTGGAGACGCCCTGAGCGCCAGGACTGACAATGGAACTGCAGGAGACACGGGCGTGCTGACCACGGAGGGAGAAACAATGTATGATATAGGTGATTGCTGAGATTTTGCATGAGTGTCGTGAACACGAGGACCAACAGAATATGAAGACCATTACTTACTAGCACAGACGAAGGACTTTCAAACGATCCTTCTTGTAGCCACGCTGGTAGTTTGTGCCCAAACTCCTGCAAGCGAAACAGACAGAACTTGATGCTTTCAGGACAGTCGTCATTGTTGAACTTTATGTTCTGGCTTGCGGTTTCCCAGAATGACTTGAATGACGTAGGGCCTACGGCGGGTCGGGGAATGTCTGGACGCAAGAATGGTGCAGCAAGAAAATCCGCGAATTCAAATACCAGAGCTTGGGTGGACCCATTGGAGAGGATGATGTTGATAGCTTCGGAGTACAAAAACTGAAGCTGAAGACAGATGCAATTCAAATTTACGAAAGTACCAATGCATGATGAATTTTACTCACAATATCGTTGTAACAGCCTTCGGCCAGGATCATATCCCTATCGGCGAACCAAGGGACGAGAGCATCTTTGACAATGGAGAGCAAAGCCAGACGTCGTGTCATACACCCCCTTCCGAGGAGATTGCTGAGCAGAAATATTAGCATCTGGCAATCATCTACTGTCGTTGGCGTTGGAGGATAAGAACTCGCAAGTAGGTCTCGAGCAATGGAGAGGAGCACGTTAGGAATGCCCTGGAAACCACCGTTGGAGTACGATTCGCCAAGGAACAACAGAAGGCCATGTAAAACACCAATCGCGTTCTTCCTGGATCTAAAGTTGAGTGATTCAAGATCAAGTGGACGTAAATTGCAAGACGTACCCCGCATCCATCATCTCCTTCGCCGCGACGGCAATTCTGTCCAGAAGCGTACATGCCGACTTTTCTGATGATCCGAACGCTGTTGAGGAGCGTAGAAGTGCATCCCAATGTGTATCTTCTGTAAGATCCCATTGCCTGAGAATTTTAAAAGGATTGTCAACAAATTAGAGCGCGAAACCCAAACGAAGTGAGCAAACGCACCCAATGGGTACACAAAGTAGGCCTTTCGACATCCCAAGGATCAGTTCCGAGTCAGCTCCAGACTCTCCTGAAATCAGCACCTCCATGATCTGCTCTGTCGCCAGCTTCCAAACAGCCTTCTTCGAATCCGTTAGTTGCTGCGTCTGAGGAGCATCCGGGTTCATGCTGAGCACTCTCGGGGTGCCACTCCTCACTAATTCGATACAAACTGCGTCCCATGCGTCCTTGACGCCCTCTTCCTCGAAATTAAAGATCTGCATCAGGATGCAAGTCAAGACGTCCCTCGCCATCCTCTCCAAACAGGCCTTCCCAAATACATTCCGCACCACTCTCCAAAGCTGGCAAACGACGAGGAGCGATTGGACATGTTCCACGTCTGGGCGCTCTTCTTGAGAAGCGAGCACAAACGAGGAGAGTATGCTGGACAGCAAATCCGCGCGCTCGAATGACACAGTCAAATGGGTGTTTCCTTGCGTCAAGTCAGTCCTGGCAAATAAAAGAGCCTGCCAAATATCGATGATTTCGCTCTAGAGTATGGAGAGGATTAGAGCGAAGCTTTTCTTTTTCGAAAGATTTCATGTACCGACAACACCCTATCCCCAGCCCGGAGCCTCTCATGAACAGCATCCGACCATAGCGTTACAATCTCCTCCCATCTTGAACCAGCCACTTCCTCGATGTTCAAAGGAGGAACAACATCAGAAGGCTCCGCGCACAAAGGAATGAGCGAAATCGATGCGCAGAGCTCCTCAGGTCGTTCTGACTCGCAAAGAGTGCCGTCAAAGATTTCCTTGACCACAATGTTCCTGTCGCACCAAGTCTCTGCCACGTGCATTGGCTCATGTAACAAGGAAGCGACCAGTCTTCGGAACACGGTCAAGCCGACAGCTGTCCAGCTTGATCGCTCCAGTAGCTTTTTGAGGATTCGGAGTACCTTCTCGATGTCACGTTCGCCCGTCAATTCGTCCGCAGTGGTATTGAGAAAGTGAGCGATCAAGAGTACGGCCATTCCTGCTCCATATTCTTGTTCGACGATCCTAAATGCACTCTCCTTCATCCCCTTGAAGTCCATCTTTTGCCTGGACCTACCACCAGAGCGAGGTGCAAGGAGGGGTGTCGTGGATGAAAACTGCGAGTACGTCCAAACGACCGATCGCCAAGCAGCGTCTAGGAGTCGCCTCATCGCAGTAAATTCTTCCTTATAATTTCTTGGGTCTCCAAGTTCTTTCTGGTAAGTTTTCTTGTGTAAGAAGCCATGCTCCTTGAAAGCGTCCTTTGCCCTCTTCAACGTGTTCAGCAGTAGTTTGAGTGACGAAGAGCGAGCAAAAAGTTGGGGCCCGGTGATCATGATAAGGGATACCGTTGTACAAACGAAACGGACAGAATCCGAGAGCGGAACTGGTTGAAGCTGGCCGGCGCTGTCGGTATATGAAAAGTGGAGAAGAGGCTCCAGAGAAGTCGAGCTGTGCCTTGATATGTTCTTTTCAATAAAACGACCGACAATTGCTGAGGCTTTCTCCTTGACATCGAGCACTGACGAATCCATGTTGAACAACGCATGAGCAAAGGAAGCCGTCACCTCCGATGAGGTGATATGAAGCCGTTTGTTCTCAGACACGATGTGCTGTAAGACCAAGGGCAGCAAGTTGTCGACGAAGCTCCGCAGGAAAATGGATGCAGAGTTCTTCAGAAGACATTGTGTTGTCTAGAAAGCAGATATGAATGAGAATCTGTAGATGAATGCATCGGTGACGTCTTCACCTGTAGCATCTTCAATGTCGTCTCGTTTGACTCTCTGATTCCATGCTTCAGAAACCTGGCAATGTCGTCCGTACAACGTGACAGTATCCGGCTAGGCAATTCTTGAGTGGATAGAATCCATGAAGCGAGCAAAGTCAACTTCTGCCTAGCTTTGGGAAGGTCGTAAAAGTTCATGGTTGAGCGGAGGAGGTCATAAATATCGTCATCTACGGGGAACGTCAAGTCAATCGAAACGAATCAAAAAGTTTTACGTACCAGATAAGATAAAGTATAGATTCCGAAACTTGAAGAGGTTTGAGAGGAATAATACAGCAGAGTGGCCAAGCGTTGCTTGATCTGGCGACCGGTCATCGTCATCGGCGTTCGCCACTTGAATGTCTCGTTTCACTGCGTCGAAAAGAGGTTGCTTGAACTGCTTGAGAGTTTCCAGCGCTCGATATTGGGAAAGAGACGCCGGGCCAATAGCATATAGCGCAACGCCGCACCCGCGAATCCTTGAGCAGAGCAGCGCGTATGCGTCCGCGATATCATGTGTGGATATATCATCCTGCTTCGACAGCGATTTCCGGAGTGTCCTCAGTGGCCCAAGAAAGTAGTGCGGATTCCGCAACGGCTCGTCATTTCCAACGCCATCCTCCCCCATCTCCGCCTCTTGTCACGATGTCTCGTGGTCCCAATCTCACACTCCCCTCAATCTCCCAACAGTAAGAAAATGCTCAAATTCGATGGTGTTCTTCGCTTTGCACTCGTGTTCTTCGCAGGAGGGACATGCTAAACACCGACGTGTCTCGCTGTGAAGTGGTGCTTGTCTCGTTTTTTGCTATATTGCCGTGATGAGGAGGCCTGTTGGGTGGCCAGATGTTTCTCAGACACGACAATGTCGAATCTTCAGTCAGGTATGACAGAAGAACCTCGACGTTGTGAGCAAGAGTCAGACATGGCAGAGACGCCTGAAGGATCACAAGATCGCGTCTGCCACGACGCCCGATATGGAAAACGTCCGTAGCAAGCGTCGCGGACGACGTGAGAGGACTCTGAACAACTCTGAACGCTCTTGACTTCCACCTCTTGAAAATTGAACGCTGACAGCTAACGAAAACTAATCAAGAAGCTACGCCAAGATGACGGAAGAAGCCAAAGTTTTCTTCACGGAGACGTCTGCATATTCCCTCGCCGCCGTCGCAATGATCGGCTTCACAGCTTCCACAGCTGCGAACGCGTTTTTGTCTGAGGATGCGCGTTGGCAGGACCGGGCGACTTTCGTTTGGCTGGTGTGTATTCATTGTGCTCTTATAGAGGACGGATGCTGAGCTGTCGCGAACCAGGCGTTTGACGCTCTCATACATTTCTCATTCGAGGGGTCCTTCTTGTACCTCTCAACGTTTGGCCGGCAGGTCATCACCAGTGAAGGCCCCTTTGCGAAACTCTGGAAGGAATACGCGTTCGCAGACTTCCGATGGGGTGTTGCGGACCCAACAGTGGTCTCGCTCGAGATCCTGACCGTATTAGGAGCAGGGCCTCTCTGCTGCTTGATTCTCTACCAAATTGTCAACAAGGATCCAGCCAGGCACTATTGGATTGTTGTCTTGAGTACAGCGGAGCTCTACGGTGGATGGATGACTTTCTGCCCTGAGTGGCTGACGGGCTCGCCCAACCTCGAGACGGGAAACGTGTTGTATCTTTGGGTTTATCTCGTCGTAAGTGCACACATGCATGTGAAATGGACAACATTACAAATGATTTCTGTCTGTCGTACAGTTTATGAATATCATGCGAGTAATTTCAATTTTCTACCCACTTTCATTACTGACATCTATTCCAGCTGGGTCGTCATTCCCATTTGGCTGATGTTCGACGCTTACGGACACATTGCTTCAACTTTGAGACTCGCTCAAAAATCGCAAGAAGTAAAGAAGGAAAACTGAGAAGGAGCCGGATATCTATTTGCTTTGTAGCTTTCGATCTTGGAATGAATCTTGATTTGTACCTTGATTTTGTGAATGGTTTTGCAGACCTCGGTACTGTCGTGTCATTGTGAAAGGCTCGGTAACGGCAGCTTCGATTGCCTTTTCGTTGCAATAACTGTGGAATAATTCAAGCGACGATCTTTGTACGAGTGAATTTCTTAGGACGTCGTTAGCACGGGTTTGCGGACACGTCCACAAAGACAAAGCAACTCTTCCAACAACCACCATGTCACACACCCACCTCGAAGATTTCTACACATTCGAAGGTCACTTCACGTTCGATTTACATGACCTAGCGGCGATCGTACTTCGCGAACGTCAACAGAGCGTCGACCCCTTCAAGCGAGCGCGAGTTGTCGAAATTTGTGAGGGAGACACGACGGCCACTTGCCTTCCACCCCATGCACAAACGATGTGGACATCCATGAAAGCACCACACAAAACTGCTTACTTTCTCAAGACCGAAGCGGATTTGGATGATGCAGCCAACCTTCAAGGTCCTCTTGAGGTGGCCGATTTTTTCGACCCAGAAATGAAGTTGTCTCCGGGTCACGCACCACTCACCGACAAAGAGAAGGAGATGGTTTACTGGAAGATAAGGCACCACGACGGCGGGATTCTCATTTGCGAAGCATTGCAGCAAGTTCTTGACGCGTTACCTGAGGATCGAACTAGACTTCGCATCCGCACTTCCCAAGGCCTCGAAATACCCCAGTCTCCGATTGACGCGTTCGGCATCGGGAACGTTGCTGTGATTCCTCGGGAAAGCACCTACATTTGCGACTACCAGCATATCAAGCCTTTATCAACGCAGGTCGGGATGAATCAGTATTTGAGTGGACACACTTCCGAGCCTCAGCCGGTGGTGTATCTGCTGTTCGGCGACTCGAGCATCCCTGCTGGTGGACTTGTTGCGCTCGACCTTGCCTCTCCTTCTCTGGGCATGCGTGGGCTCGGCGGCGAATCTTTTGCCCTGGAGCGCGTCGTTGACTATCATAAGCGGGTGCTACCAAACGGAGGCAAGAGAGTCATTGATTATGACGACTCCAGGAGCGAAGAGTATGACGGTTTCTTCCTGACTGATCGAATACGAAACTTCTCAAGGCCCGAGTTGGAACCAATAGTCAACGATCTTGCGGAACGCGTAATTCGACGGTTGTCACGAATAGCAAGAGGTGAAGAAACTTTCTGTGCGTATTGTGGAAAGGTGGATGCGAAAGATAGGTGCTCAAAGTGCAAGACATCTATGTACTGCGGGAGGGCTTGCCAGACGAGTGCTTGGAAGTATCATAAGAAGTGGTGCGTTTTGGATGCTAAATAAACCAAATCGCCTATGGGTGTACAATTTCTGGCAAGTCCACTCGCACTTTCATTGTAGTAATTCGACTCATTTGTTAGAAGTTAGTTTGTTGCGTTACTATTACTATTGTACATGCATTGCTGTTCATTGTGTTTGTGGTTAAATTAAGATTGTGTTGACAGTCCTTCAAGCGGAATTGTTGCGCTCCTTCAGACCTCCCAGCTCGTCTGCACCCTGCGGCCATTTCTGCACGCTGATGGCGTGGCTTGGTTTCTTCTCCCATTCTTGAATTTCGAAAACCTCCCTTTCAATCCCTTCTCCGCCGAATTGGTCTAGGGTCCCTGGCTGCTGCGTAACCTGGCGCAAGGAGGCTGTCACGCTGTTTGGGGCGTCGCCGCCGTACACGTCTCTTTCGAATTCCTCTCCACCGAACTGGTCAATGCCCTCTGGTCGATCGGCATATCGCTTCCCGCTTGCTGTGGTCTCGAGTGACGTGAAGACTCCGGAGGGTTGCACCATTGGGGTGCCATGCGAAGTCTGGAACATCTTCGTCGTCTGCTTGATCTCTTTGAAAGCATCTCCTTGCATCAGCGACTCTTTGGCCTGCTGGATGGTCTTGGTGAAATCTGCCGAATACTCGTCTCAGTCACCCTCTAAGAACAAAGATACGATTCGCTCACTGTTATGTCCATCCCCGTCTCTTTGAATGTACGTCCCTTCTCCCGGACTGTGGATGCGGGTCATTTCTGGTGCTGGTGATTCTGACATAGTAGTTCAGTGCTGAGGAGTGTCGTGTGCCCATTCGCTTTATAAATTCGCGTCAGCTCCAAGTATCCACAAATTAACGTCATTAGACGCGTAAAGTCACATTCACGTGAAGTGTGACTCTCATGACGCGACTGCTTTTCCTCGGCTCTTTTCTTTGTTATTTGAATTTTGAAGTTCTTGAGGAATATCATCGAAGCTATGTAGAATTTTCAAGGACTGTGATTCTACATGCAATGCATGGTGCGCATTTTGGTCTTGCCACGTTTTGAGGCGAGATCGGCAACAACCGTTCAAGTTCAACGTGGACACGACGAACCTCGCCAACCTCGCTCAATCGTGCACCACCAGTGTTCCACTGCTCACAATGCAGGCCGACCTGAAAAATCTCTACTCCTTCCAAGGGCACTTTACTTTCGACTTACATGACCTGGCAGCAATTGTTCTTCGCGAAAGGCAACTCAGCGACAGGCGCTTCAACCGCGCTCGCCTCCTCGAAATCTGCGAGGGTGAAACAGCAACGGCCAAACTTCCTGTCACTGCGCAACCGATATGGACATCCTTCAAGCAGTCGAACAAGACCGGTTTCTGCCTGGGAGTCGAAATGAATGACGCAGGAGAACCTCCGCTCGAAATGACAGAATTTTTCGACCCAGAGATGAGGTTGCCACCCGGACGCGCGCCTCTGACCTCGAGGGAGAAGGAGATGATCTACTGGAGGATAAGACATCACGACAGTGGCTACGTCCTCTGCGAGGTCCTGCAGCAAGTTCTCGACTCACTACCCAAGGATCGAACGAAGCTGCGCATCCGAACCTCACAAGGACACACTTTGACGGAACTGTCGCCCGACGCATTCCACATCGCTGAGGTTGCCATGGTTCCCAAGTTTTGTACCCTCACCTGTGTCATCCAACCCCGTCTCGAAGGATACATTGATATAAAGGAACATGTCTTCGGAGGAGACCTGCAACCAATACCATGGGTGTATCTCCTGTTCGGAGACTCGAGCGTTGCAGATGAAGATCCGGCGAAGGACGGTCGCGTCATGTTTGATCTCGTTTCGCCTTTGCTGGGAATGCAAGGTCTCGGTGGGGAGCTTTTTTCGATGGAACGCCTCGCAGACTATCATGACCGCGTTCTGCCTACCGGCGGTCAGGAAGTCATCAATTACAATGACCCAAGGAGTGCAGCTCATGAGGGATACATTCTTTCCGGTCGCATCCAGCACGTTTCAAGCCCAGAGCTAATTCCTATTATCCAAGATTTAGCAACTCGCGTACTTAAACGATTATCTCGGATTGCGGAAGGAGAAGAGTCGTACTGTTCTTACTGCGGAAGACGCGACAGTGCGGTGCTCAAAGTGCAAGAAACCAAGGTATTGTGGAGGTGCTTGTCAGACAAGTGCATGGAAATATCATAAGAAATGGTGCAATATCGACGCGGAGACGACTTCTACAAGCTAGTTATTCTGTTGTGAGTGAAGATCTCGTTGCTGTACCTTTCTTACCCTTATTTTCTTCGCCTTGCTTCAATGTGGATACCATAAAGTTACAAATCTCAGACTTTCGTTCTTTCCTAATCCTTCAACTGGCCCAAGAAAATTCCGACCCTTTCCACGTCTGTCACCCACGTTAAAATCAGTATGATAACCATGTCTCGTGGATTGGATTTTGACGCTTTCTTTACTTCTCTATGCTGCACTCGGATGCTAATGAAATCCTTGTCCTTCGACGCTTCGCAGATGCAACCCTTAATCGCCCCCAGCAAATTCTCGAACGGCCAATGTCCATCCGCCTAAATTTATACAATCGAAATACAAGGCCGCACTCTAATTATGTCTTTACGGACCCCGCTCTACTTCGACAAATTTCGCATCTCGACATCATCTATCATCTTGCCGTTCGTTCGAACCGCCTCGTAACGTCACCATGCCGACGTCTCCTGGTTCTTCTCGAAAATACAATGGTCATCCGAGGCCCAATCATGCGAGTTTCACAGATCAATATTCTCGCGCGCACTTTCTTCAAGGCCAGGAATGCAACGTGAGTAGTGAAGACGCTGGAAATTGTGGCTATAAAAGGCCACTAGCGAGTTGACTGAAAAATCTATTTTTTTTTTTCGTAGGGTTTGCAGGTGGATTTTGATGCTTCCGACTCGTTTGAAATTATCACAGAAGGCGAAAAAGTCACAAATATGGATAGGTCATTGAAGATTGAAAGTTCAACAGCGCTCAACGCGTGCCTCTATTCGAAGGCCGACTCGGAACCCGTCTTACGGTCAAGGGCCTGCGTGGCACTTAATTTCAATTCCGAGTCGGGATAATTTGCTTTCGTCTGGCGGTTAGTTTGATCGAAGCGCTCGAGAGTAGCTCGACAACGTCTTTGCAGGCGGTCGAAACACTCGTTCATTCAACCTCATTGGTCATTACGCAGCGCCGGTCCCACAGCCTCCAAAGCAGGCTTCCACGACGACGATCGCGATTGCAAACACGCCTCTCGAATTGTTTCAGACGATAGAGCGTCAATCTGTCCAACGATATGCCTGCTACGCTCGACGACGGGTGCTCGAAAGAACGTCCAGTAAAAGAATGATAATCTCTGTCCTCTGTTGGGGCTCCATGGCTAGTCAGAGAAATAGGGAAATATGTCTTACAGTCACATTGGATTTCCTCAATCCCGCGGGAGCTTCGCGGCCTTGCAAGGTAAAGCTCTCGCGTATTCGAAACTTCATTTATGTTGTTCTCGTGAGCTAATCCCGCTCTTGAATGTATTAGTGCAATGGGTAGCAACAACCTCTGTAACCGTCTGTCAGTGAGTAGGCGTTCCGGATTGAAGTCAAAAATAATCTCCTTCTTCAGATATGCGCGCGCAAGGATCAAGGTCCAACAACTCAATGGAGACCCGCACGAGCATCAATACCGGAGACGTGCCGCGCATTGGCATGCCTGTATGATCTTCCTGCCCAATGCTTTATAACGCAAAGGATCAACAACCTGTGAGCCGTAAACGCTCCTTACCATTCCCCCCCATCGGTCGGTCGCTGGTGTCGATCTCCGTGGTCTGTGGAAGACCACTTCTTTAAAGGAGACTCTCTAACGCTGGCCGTCGGGGTTCCATCCAAATATTTCAACAGACGAGCCATGTATCAAAACACGTTTCTAGAAAACAAAGTAACCGCAAATCGCGATCAACATATCAGAACATCCGAAAAGCAGCTATCTACTCCTCTGCCCAACAACTCTGAATCCGGGTGTGTGTGGCGGCAGGCTCCTATAGGCGTTCGGAATGCTTCTACTTGCTCGAGGCGACGTCCTTACTTTGAGGCGACAGATTGGGTGGCAATTATGTTTCACTCCCTAGCGGTCGGCTCCGCGTACCCCTTCCTTTATCTCGTTTGCTTCTTCGCGAGTGATAGGACACTCTTTTGGTCTCGTCTTATCGTTCGCTTGGGGAGCGGCATCCTTGCATTTGCGCTGGGACGGACGCCGTTCTTCGCCGCAAGAAAATATCTGGAAGCTACCAGTATGTCGCCTTTATCTTGGCTCATCTAACAACTCGCTCAATCGTTCCAACTTCCAGCATGGGCGACCTTTATACACGAGAGCACATGTGGCTCTCGAGACGGGTTACCCATCAGCGTCCTCGCCGAACGAACCGATAAAACAATGTGCATCTTCGCTTCTCTCAAACTCCTGTACCGCAGAAACCTCACGAATGCGGTCTCCGGTCGTAGAGAATTTGAGTATGTTCGACTAGGGTGAAGAGTATCGCAGGCTTATCAACTGACATTTTCATCCAGCAGAACGCCATGGTCCCTTGTTGCGATATTCTTCCTTTTCTTGGTCTTCTTTTCATCTACCTTGGACTTCATATTCGGCCGCATAGTGAACATTGAGCCGTTCACCCAGCGACAGTACACTGAATATGAAGAGGTGCCGATCTTTGGAGATCTCTCGGATATTGACGTCCTCAACTCAAAATCATCAGCAAACGTCATGGAGGGTGTGCGTAAAATTTCTGTACAATCTCTCATCTTTTATGCTAACGTTTAGCTATCTAGGACTTCGCTTTGACGTGGACCTTGATGCCGTTTGGGTCTCTAGCTAGCTTGCCGAATCCTGTCTTCTTTCACTATGGAAATGACACGATATACTTCGCAGAGACGTATGTAAGCCAATTGTTGGTGAATGGGACGGGAATAGGAACGTTCAGTGGACTAAGTGGCAAACCAGTCGGTGGCATTGGAGGATCTTCGAATGGAAACATAGTAGGGATGGATGAATTTTCGAGTTCTGCTGTCCAGTGAGTTGTTCAAAATCATCCATCGGGTGCATCTCTTACTCTATCTGCTTTCTTCCTTATTTTTTTTTCTTGAAAGGTTTCCGAAGTGGGGGATTCGAATAGCATGTTCTGCCATCGACGACATTGAGTCCTTTATGTGCGTCAAGGAATTATTACTTTTGAAGGGTGATTGCCTGATCTTACATCAAAGGGTTCCCGTTTCCAATGTGAAATCGTTGACCTACGTATTTGTTCCGAGGTTACTTGTCCAGCAGTTATACGGTGAACTTCACCTTCAGATTCCAAATTTGCCGTCGCCAAACATGACCGAAATATTGTACGGAGACTCTATCAATATTACTGTTGATTCCAGCGCAATTGTGGCTGCTGGTGAGCCTTTTTTTTTTAACCAACCTTCCGACATCTAATACTTGTTCCCTCTTAGCAAAGTTTTCCAACAATGGTGTGGCTCATAGTTTGTTTTCCAGTCCTGTTGACATGGGTATGTCGAAAATGTAAGAAAGTGTCTCCGACTCCTCACATACTTTCCAAAAGGTGGATCCGGCAGCGGCTGGACGACGATTGAAGTGGTTTCCACTCGGATCAACGACACATACACTCCATCTGGGACATTCCCTCTGTATGGAGACCCAATGCTCAATGCAACGGGGTCGCCGACTCGGATCGGATACGACGCGGCTGTCTGTGTTGAAGCCTACGAGCCCTGGATCGTTGAGAGCATCAACTCAACGATGACGGGCATGACGCCCACGTCAAATCGTGTTGTCCGCAGCGGCGCTGGATTTTCTGCTGGACTGGACATAGGTGCCGGAGTTGTACTGGGGCGCCTGCCTAACGTTACACGACAAATAAACTCGTCGGGCAAGGGATCGGTGTACAGTGCAGCGCACGATAACTCCATAAATCAGATGCTCAAAGTGCGTAATGAAAAACTCGGAAAGCTTGTGCTTATGCTCGTTTGTGACAGGATAACGGAAGGGACTTCTGGTACGTTCCCTCGCCCATGATGGTCTCGTTTTCGGGCGGGAGCGGGGCGAGTGGTTACAAGTCGCTTTCCGCCTCTCAGTACGCAACTGCGCGTGCAACCGCCGATGCGACGAACGTTCTGCCCTACCTCGCGGGGTCGAAGCAAATCGTTGGTCGTCGATACCAAGACTTGGTCTTCGCAACTGCGTCGGTAAATGACACCTTCGCGGTCATAACGCTGGGGGTAATCTTTGTGGTGGGGATCATCTCTGCGTCGTGCGTTCCCAGACTTCCCTTGGGCGTTCCGCGGCGAGGATTTGACCTCCTCTCGTGGCTCTCGGTCCTCTATGGTGACAACCTCTCTGCACAATTACCAATTGATATGAGGAAGGGAGGTTTAGGGGAGAAGGTCGACACGATGACAACAAAAGGCCGCATTGGAAACGTGCGCCTATTTTACGCACCCCTTTCGGAGGATTGAGGTGTAAAAATCCACGACTTTTTACTTTTATCGCCGTCCGGATCCTTGGACTTCAATGTCACTGGTTCCAGTCTAGCGCCAGGGCGCCTATCACACCGCCTTCGTGAGTGCGTCGTTTTGATTCCGCACGCTACAAGACACACAAACACACCTAAGATCTGCCCTGCGAGCGAGGCATTGATTTCCAACGTAATCGCAACAGCTTTGGCTCTCGCCTCTTTGCCCATGAAACTTCATTTATGCTTAGATTGAAGTTTCCGGCGCACATCATCATAATCATGGCATGCTGCACAGTGCACATGACAGGTACTGAGATCTCCTCATGTCTTTGGGCGGTACCTTCGCGACTCGGGCAAGCGCCCGTGGTCTCCTTGATTCCACCTTCCTTTGAAGAAGACATTCCTTTTGAAAACTTTGTACCAGTTATTGAGACGCGTTCGGCTTTGAAGAACCTCGAGTTATCGTTGATAATTCCAGTACTGCTTGCACTGGCTTTCACCGCACACTTTGTCTGCACTGCGATCGGCTGCACCGACATGCCGTTATGCGTTCGTATCTCCGCATGCCCTCTAGCGCGCTATTCAATTGGTTCCTTATAATTTGTGAAGCCAAGCCTTTCTTGTAACTGCACGCTCCCCTCCTCCACTCCCCCCGAGGCGTACTCGCGGAAACATCGAAGTTTTGCGCTTTCTTCAGAGGCTGTTGGAAGAATGTCATATTCTTCTTCGTTTCCATCTTCAACAAGTCGGTATTCCCAGCTGAGCCAGGATTTTTTCTTTCAGCCTCAGCCGGACGCCGACCGTGACCACGCGAGCCCCGGAAGCCATCCACTGCGAGACCTTCAAGTCCCAGGAAGACATCGACCACCTCCTCTTCCCCTCGGGTCGTCATCGACGCTCTACGATCCACCTTCTCAATCTAAAGAATATCTGTTGGATACAGCGTCGAGTCGTCGGTCCTCCGTTCCTTACAGCCCTTATTCGAATCTGAGGACATCGGCGTCTGACTCGAAACCGTACGATGACACCCCAAACTCTGCGACCCACTTCTTGCTTCGCGATGCTGGAATTCCAAGTTCAGAGAGCCGACGAACATCCAGCACGTATGTTGGGAGAAGACCGCCGACGTCTGGATGGTACGCGCACTTCGAGGCAACGGACTGGAAATCGATCCTGATCCACACCGTGGCGGTCGCCTGCGCATACCCTTTCCTCATCCTCGTGTGCCTGCTCGCGAGTAACAAGACGCTCTTCTGGTCTCGTGTCATCGTTGGATTTGGATGCGGAATTCTTGCGTTTGCGCTGGGACGGACGCCATTTTGTGCGGCGAGGCGGTATTTAGAAGCAAGCAGTGCGTTCGGCATATTTTTATCCCACTTCTACACTTTGCTCACGATGATCGTCGATTCAATTTATAGCTTGGGCTACTTTTATCCACGAGAGCACGTCCGGTTCGAGAAATGGTCTGCCTATCAGCGTGTTAGCAGAACGGACAGAAGATCCTATGGGCGCAGTCACTGTTTTCAAACTCTTATATCGCAGGAACTTCACGAAAGCGACTGCGGGGAGAAAGCGATATGAGTGAGTTTGTAGCAAACCTGAAATGATCTCAAAGAAAC
This sequence comes from Schizopora paradoxa, assembly GCA_001020605.1. Classification (NCBI taxonomy): domain Eukaryota; kingdom Fungi; phylum Basidiomycota; class Agaricomycetes; order Hymenochaetales; family Schizoporaceae; genus Schizopora; species Schizopora paradoxa. The sequence continues at coordinate 67,958 of KQ085912.1, forward strand.
TGATTCCTCCCAGCAAGACGCCATGGTCGCTCGTCGCACTATTCTTTCTCTTCCTGGTAGGATTCTCTTCGACTCTAACTTTCATATTTGGTCGTATCGTGGACATCACGACATTCACCCAACGAAAATATGACAAATATGACGAAGTCCCGATATTTGGAGATCTCTCAGACGAGGACATCAATAACGCCAATAATCTGACGGAAGTCCTGAATGTACGTCAGTGAATACTCTATATCTGAATCTCCTACTCATTTCAATCCACACAACCAGAATTTCATCTCCACATGGACGCTGGCGCCTTTTGCCTCTCTTACCAATCTCCCGAAGCCCGTTTCCTTCCAACACGGGAACGACACGGTCTATTTCGCAGAGACTTATACCAGTCAATTGCAGACGACCGGTTCGGGAATGGGGACATTTGATCTGGTACCTGATACAGCAACTGAGCCGGACGACAACGTACAGGACGTTACCGGAACCACGATTTCCAGCGGTGTCGTACAGTGAGTGTCGGAGCGCATGCAGTCGAGAGCTTCCATGCTCACTTTCTTACGAGGTTTCCGAAGTGGGGTATACGCATAGCGTGCTCTAGTATCCCGAATATCGAATCATACCTGCAAGTATCTTTTTTATTTCTCAAATCTCCATCTTCCTTATTTACGAACTGCGTCGCATTACAGCGTCCCCGTCTCAGAAAATCAGTCATTGACGTATATTTTCGTCCCAAAAGATCTCGTTCATCAGCTGTTCAACAATTTGAGCCTTCAAATGCCCGATGTTGCGCCTGTAAATTTGACCAAAACGTTGAATGGTGACTCCATCAACATCACGGTCGACCCCAGTTCGATCGTAACAATAGGTGCGCATCTTACTTCTTTGATAGGCTCGCCTAGGCGGAGGCTAAGTATCTTCTATGTTAGGGAAGTTCTTCAATAACGGAGTCGGCCATAGTTTGTTCTCTAAACCGGTGGATATGGGTATGCCTTGTTTCTCTTGACTCATGTGAAGAACCTTTGAGTAATCATTATATCACTTTCAAGGTGCTTCTGGCAACGGGTGGACAACAATCGAAGTAGTCTCAGTTCGACTGAACGACACCTATACGCCTTCCGGCACATTCCCAATTTACGGGGATCCCATCCTCGACTCGAACGGTACACAAACGCGTATAGGTTATGACGCCGCTGTATGCGTCGAAGCGTACGAGCCATGGGTTATCGAGAGTTTCAATTCGACGGGCCTCACCCCATCGTCGAGGCGGATCGTTCGAAGTGGCAATGGTTTGCCTGCGCCATCCTCGTCGGACCCTGGGGGAGTTGCAGCTACGACTCTGAATGACGTGGAGCGGACAATCAACTCGACGGGCAAGGCGACGGCGTACAGCGCGGCGCACGACAATTCTGTGAACCAAATGGTCAAGGTAAGCGGACGTGACGGTCGAGTCACTTGTATTTTTGATTGATTTTAATTCCAGGATAACGGACGAGACTTCTTCTACGTGCCTTCGCCCATGGTCGTCTCATTTACGAGCGGCAACGGACCTAGCGGATACACGCAACTCTCGCCCTCGCTGTATGCGGCAGCCCGCGCCTCAGCTGATGCCACAAATGTTCTGCCCTTCCTTGCGGGCACGAAACAAATCGTAGGCCGACGCTATGCGGACCTCATCCTCGCAAACGCGTCTGTAAACATGATATTCGCCGTCATCGCTCTTGGGGTCATATTCGTAGTGGGGATCGTCGCCGCGTCCTGCGTCCCAAGACTACCATTTGGTGTCCCGCAACGAGGGTTTGACCTGTTCTCGTGGTTGACCGTCCTCTATGGTGACAACTTGTCGGAGCAACTGCCGAACGATATGCTGAAAGGGGGGCTTGGAGAGAAAGTAGATACGACAACAACGAAAGAACGCATTGGCAGTTTACGATTACGGTACGCGCCGGAACATTAATTCAGTTTTTGTACACACTCGCATTTCCTTCGGATTCTTGCTGTGTTCAAATTCACTCTGGGCTTTCTTTGGACATGTACAGTGCTATGTTGCTGCTTTAGAATCGGAACAGTCTGCATGTCGTACTTGTATTCATTGCTTTGGAACACTATTTTTATTGCTACAGATACACCATTGATTGCTTTACATAACGAGATACTATATGACGGAACGAAACATAGCAATGACAATAATTCCACAATAACGATAGATGATGAGACTTTATAAAGTACGTAGAACCTAAGAAATTGTCATAGTGAACGGGACGCCTAACTTATGTTTGGGTATCGCTTTTGGACGCATATTCATGACTTTGGAAGTGCGAGCCTTGGGGTGCTTGCTGCGCGAAAGTGCATCTTGGGTCGGGCTGAAAGCTAGGAGGGATTCGTCCATCGGCAGCTCATCCGAATCATCATAACCAGCGATGCGGCATATCTTGCGCGCTTGCTGATGAGACACGGGTGTTGCTGGACCTGTGGGGGAAGATGAATCCTCTGAAATATCGGAGGAAGAGGAGGATTCTGAGGATTGATAGTCATAGCGCGCAGACTTGGCTGCACGGAGACGAGAGGGCACGGCATCCGGGTAGCTCGTCCGTCTGCGTTTTGGTGGACTTGGCGGGTCGATGGTGATAGGGAAGTTTCGAGATCCCAGTTCGGCGATGTTCAAGCGCGAGATGTTTGGAGCAAGTATGAGGGCGGGAGGTTGAGCAACAGAGTCGTCAGAGTCAACGGTCGAAACTTGGATGGCGGCTTCCACTGCTTCAATATCCGCATCGTCTGAGCCACACTGCTCGTCCGAGCATTTGGATGGACTCTCTTCTCCTGACACCCGCCTCTTCTTGGTATTGTTGAGGTAGTTGTCCATGAGGTTCCTTCGCTTTCCAAGGCCAATTGGGAGCCTGTTCGCGATAGGAGAGACATTCTCCTTGTCAACATCCACGCCATAGCAGTCCTCCCTTTCCATGACGTGAGCGATGGACTTGCGTGACTTCCTCCTTGATGGAGATTCTGGCGAACGAAGGACTGCATTTGCTGAGCCAGATGATCTCCTCCGGCGGGTTGGCAGCGGAAGTGTGGATCTCTTAGGAGTGAGGACCAATGTCGGGTCGATATTCGAGTTCGCAACGGAAATTGCTTTCTCTTCTGCACGATCACGTCGAGATGCGGAGCGGGGAAGGACATCCAACTCATCATGCTCTTCGGTCACCGCCTCCTCAGCTTCATTGTCATTGCAGTTGGCTATGCAAAGCGCGGACTTCAGGCTCTCAGCCCAACCTTCTCGAGGCTCGGGAATTGTCAAGCAGCTGATTTGCCAGAACTCCTGGAACGACGCCAAAGCTTCTGAGTTGTCGGCCCGTTCCAGGGCAGAAAAGAGAAGGCCCGACAGCTCCTGAAGAATGGGGCCAGAAGGAGGTAGAGTCTGGAGGGCGACTAGGATTGTCTGATAAAGCGTGACGACCTGAACAGAAAATGAGCCAGCTGTGGATATTAATGAACTTTAAATACGCACGTCGGTGGAATATTCGACCCTTGAGAAAGCATTGCACTGGTCAACAAGCCACAGCGAGATTCCGTCGTGGAGGATCTCCAACATTCGGACCAACAGCTCGGAGGGGCAGTTGTTGACTGAATTATGAAGTGAACGAAGCGTCCAGAGCGACACAATCTTGTTACGAGGCTCTGGTGGATATGACGTTTGGAGGACCTCATGGACGAAATCGAGGAGCGAGATGGGGAGTCCTTTGCTTTCTTCCAAGGTACAGTTCAGAGAAGTCAGAAGGAAGTCGGCAACTCGCATCGAGGAGGACAATCTAAGAACAAAGTCGCCGTCAGAAATTATTTTGACATTGAAATCATTTGACTTACGTTGGAAGATGCTGGTGATCGATATACCCAGCGACGACATCCAGAGCCTTTGTCCGGTGGATCCCCGCATCTTTTGCTTTGGAGACTGCGTACTGCAAGAGGCTGCTCCATTCAGACAGGTCAGCGTCCGACATATTCCAATGAAGGTCGTTTCTGTGGGATGAGGAGTTAGGACCGCGTCTCCACTAGATTTGAAGGTAACTTACTCGAATGGTAAGCTCAGAATGATAGCAGCACCCTTCCAAGAACCCCGTTGGTCTTCTGTCCATCCGCGCACGAAGGAGCGCCAAACATGTGCCCTGGTCTTATCATCCCAGTCCCATTCCGTCGTCCACAGAACACGAGCCGTATCATCCGATCCAACTGTTGCAACTTGTGCAACAAGCTCGGCCCACTGGCTAAGCGTCGTACCATTCTTATCATCCGAAGGAACAAGACGTGAAAAGTTGGAGACAAGGTAGCGAATCATGGGCTTGATAGCGGGTCGAATCAACGTGTTTGACAACGTCCCACAAGCGATTGACCAAAGGACTCGTACGATCTTCAGTTTGAGGAAGAGAGCGGGGGCTGACAGTGGGCCCAACTTTTCCCTCGAAAACTCCAGGTTTTCGCGGAGGTCGATCTTCTTGTCGTTCAAAATGTAGATAAGCGTCTCAGCGCAAGACTCTGCGGCACTCGTTCGATCCTTCTCAGGTCCTCTCATCGCCTGTACTTTGCTCCGAAGCAGACCAGTCCAAATGTCGAGTAGTGTTTCCTAACAGATAATGAGTATCTGCTCTGTGCGACCATAATTCAAAACTCACGGGTAATGATTCACCATCGCTCATCTGAACTTGCTCGAACACGGTGTACCAAATATCTCGGGCGAGAGTCCAGATCAAAGTCCGACACTTCTCTTCAGGAGTAAAAGGCCGAACGTCGTCTAGGCAAGGCTGCTTCATCATGATGCGCTCAATCGGTTTGAGAAGTTGGTCCATCTCGGCGGTGAGAATGCCTGGGGCAGTCGAGAACATCTCCTTGCACAGTAACCTAGAGTCGAAGTCGGCTTCCCATTGCTCGTCGTAGGCCGCTCTTGCATCGGTTCCGTTGACGAGACGATCCAAAACATCGAGACTTCGCTCGGTTGAGTCTCCTCCATGCTTTGCGGCCTGCTTGAGGGTCAACAAAGTAAACGCAACGTCCTCCGCTGGGCATTCGACGTCCTGTCGACCCATGAGAGCACCTAGGAGAACAACCCCGATCGGCTCGCAGGCAGGCATGACCAGAATCTTCTCGAAATAATCGCTCGTCCGCTTGTTATCTTCTGACGATTCTTCCAAAGCAGCGTGGTACTTTCGCCAAACCCAGACCAAGGGACTCCAGATCATTTGTGTAAATGCTCTGACCATCTTCTTGTCAGCGAAGAACCCAATCCTCAAAAGCGCGTGCAAGTCCTTTACGACATTGAAGTTCGTGAATACCGCAGGTCCAAGAAGAATGATCAAGCTGGCAAGAACGCATACGCCCCAGTAGGGTCCTTGAGCATGGTGCAAAGGATTCAGAATCCTCAAAGTTGTCTGTAATGTGCGTTGGATAGTGGTTTTGGGTCCTTCAATCGGTAGATCCCTCCGAAGGAAGAAATCCGCCACTACTGAAGAAACGTCTTCGGATAATTCGGAATATAAGGAGGATTCTGCGAAACCACGAGCGAAACCTCCCAATGCGTTTGCTGCTTGTACACGAATGGAGAGGGTTGGGCTCAAGAGTGCATCCAAAACGCAAGGCAAGATATCGATGAAGTTGGGAATAAACGCGAGGGGGTGTAAGACGCATAGATCGTGGATCGCCTTCAAGAAAATTGTTTAGAGGATGTAATTGGGAGGAGATGCACTAATACCTACCTTGAGAGATTCGCTTGCCGCCCCTTTCTTTCCTTCCCGCCCAAGTTCACCCAGAATTCCCCGACGAATCGTGTACACTATTCTATCCCCTGCAGCTTCCAGAATGGCTCCGGGAAGACGCTGAGAGGCCAGAACAGTCATGGCCAGACCACAAATTTTTCGCGAACTTGAAGAGCGCAGAGAGTCTGCCATTGGGATCGCGAGAACGGCGTCGAGGATGTCGCTGAGGCCTTTAGCTATAAGACAGTTAGAGCTTAGCGCAAGCCAAGAATATGTTAGAACGTACGTGAAAACGCGGAATATATATTTGAGGTGGAAAAGGCGAGTGCAAGAAATCTCGACACTGAGACCGAAGTCGTGGACAAGTCTCGAGCACATTTAACTTGCTCTTCCGTCATCCCACCCTTCTTCGGAGATTCTCTTGGCGAAGGAAGGCCAGAGTCGTAATGGACTATCGAGTTCGATTTCGAGCTCCCTGGTGAAGTGGAGTGCATGGACATTGGATCTTCGAAAACTCGTCCCAGGTCGCGAACGATGCAAGCAGCAAGCTCCTTCGCATGCTGTCGAAGAGGCTGGAAGAGAGGATATCTTTTGTCGTCCTGGGTCTGAAAAAACTCAGCAGGTACGGCCTCTCGAATACGAGCAGTGAGGACAGAGTAAGCTTCCGTTAATTCCCGAAGCGAAGATGTTCCGTCGATGATGTTGGAGACAGGCCACGCGAGGTAGTTTGCGTTCGACAGACCATCCTGCGGCAGGGGTGTAATGTCGCGCTGCTTGAAATTTGGGATGGGTAGGACAGGCCTGGGTGGCTTGAGAATGGATTTGCGGGGAAGGATTGAAGATGAGAATGGGATGTTTGCGTCTTTCAGGCCACTTCCTGGCGAAAAGTAGTGGATGTCTTTCTTTTCTGCCCATTCGATGCCCTTCTTGATGGGCGAAGAGGACTGCTGATTTTCCTTGTCCCTGCGACGCACCCGAGGAGGAGTAGGAAGAGAGACGTCGAATTCCGACATTGTCTCTTAAAGTTGTCGTCGACGACGACAGCAATGACGAGAAGGTGGTTGAGAGTTGAGCAGCCAGTCCAAGGGCTCTGCGGTGTCGCGAGGATGGAGGTGGAAGGAGGATGAGGAGGGTGTCCACCAAAATAAATATACCCGACGCGTAGCTTGCCGTGAGAAACACTATCAAATGGACGCGTCGCGCGTTGTTTGGTCTTGTTTGCTTTCGCGACTCCGTGATCGCGACGTTCCCATGTCTTGGGTCCGAGTTGGGAACGACACAGTGACTGCCAGTATCGTACAGGATACGTGTCGCCCGTATACGGAACCGTACCAGCTTTGCTGCTTGAAACATACTGGAAGTAATTAGACGGCCGCAACCCGTATTCGAGACTGGAAATACAGAAAGCGCCGTTGGTACAGTACTAACCGGTGATTTTGGCACAATATCGCCATGATGACCGTCCAACTCCTTCACCTCAGAGACTATCGACGGCACTGGGACTACTGGATGATGATAAGGCAAATAGTAATGATGGTAAGCTTTGAATGCCATTGTTTTATTCGCGCTAAAGTAGTTATATTTTTTGGGGCAAATTTTCAATCGGCAGCACCACACTCTGTGCATCTTGCAGTCCTTCACAGAACAACATAAGTGACGCTGCCTTCCAATATGGATGCTTGGGTAGCTAATCATTGTAAGAACCATGACGTTCAATTCTATACGAAATCTGAACGTGATGAACAGACGACGGCCTGGTGAAGACCGTCACGTCCTCAGTACATCTCAAAGCCGCCGACCATTTAGCAAATAGCTCGAGACGAAAGAAGGGTCCGGGGCTCTGGTGTTCAAACAGACGAGGATGGCGAAGTGTGTGACAGGGTAAAGGTCGACGCTAGCCATTGCGGGACAGAAGAAAGTCAAGACAAATCGTGAATTTTGTGTTGGGGAAGGAGGTACAGGAACATTACGAAGAATTGGGAATATACACATGCTAAAATACGAAGGGTTCATGCTACAGTCCGAAGGAAAGTGATACAATCAACCAGGAGAAGAGAAAGGCATACAGGTGTCGTGATACATGTCATTCGTGTTTTTGAGTCGCATTAATCTTGGTCGTAGAATATCCAGTTAATAATTCAGGAGCTATGAAACTGAAAGTGTTCCTAAACAAATCAAACGTGAGCACAAGTCGCGAACGTGTAGAGATGCGACTTACGTTGATTGTTCGTTCAATAACGTGAAAGGCGTCGTCGAGAGGAACTCGCCGTAGATGGAGCAGGCACGGATTCAGCGGCGTCCATTGCTGCTTGCCTCGACTTTGGTAAAGCGCGCTTCGCCACCAGCCTCCTGATTTCCTGCTTGGCAAACTCCTTCTCCGTCTTGGACATTGTCGAATCGTTGCGAATGGCCGACAAGCGCGACTCCACGTCCGCTCGCTGTCGTTCACAGACACCCTTACGGTGACGTTCGAGGGCGTCGAGGCGACTGAAGGTGGATCCGCATCCGTCCATCTCATTGCCGGCCAAATCTGCGTCCACTTTGGTCAGTCTCATGCTACGAGGAAAGATAATTATGCCGACCTTTGACGATATCGCAGCACAAGGTCTTCTGCGAGATGAAGTGGGTCTTTTCGTGGCGATAGAGATCCGGGTGACGACCAAGAAGCTTCCCGCAGTAGTCGCACTGATACATGGTCTTCCTTTTACCCTTCACGATCATCTCGACGGTCTTCCTCTCGTGGATACGTTTCCTTCGCTCTGGCCAAGGAACCTTCATGTTATCCTGGCGCTTGGTGCGCGAGCAGCCGACGAAGTCCCTCTCATCGCTGTCCTCCTTCTTGACTAGTAGGCTACGCCCAGCATTTGAGGACCCTCGGAGAGCTGGGAGACATTGTCCGGCATCAGACTCGGGCGAACTGGGGCGGTAGCTCGAGCTTCGGGACGAAGACTTGGAAGATGGCCTGTCGAAAACGAAGGGAGTCGCGCGTCGAGAGAAAGCACGACTGCGGGAACGACGTGGGCTCTCGTCAGCGTCAAGGTCTTCCATGTAGTGGTACGGAGTTGCTGGCCCAGACGATTCGACGACGCTAGGGGCAGGCGTAGTGGAGGGGGTGAGGGCGGGGGTGGGCATGAAGTAGACGGGCGAACGGAAGGACGAAGAATCAGAGCCGTCGACAGACTCGGAGTCATCGCGAGGTGTTGTGGAAAGCGACCAAGCAGGATGAGGGGTGGAGAAAAAGCCTCCCGAGAGGTCATCTATGGGCGATTCCATCTTAACGGGGGTCATTGTTGATGATCCAGCATCAGATACCGCGCCTGGCGAGTTGAATTCTGGCTGTTGGTAAACGAGCGTGGATGGATCGAGACAATGATCGTCTGCTTGCGTACCCTCCTGGGTTTGGCGAACGCTGTGATGAAGGACACGACCTGGCGCGAACGATGGGTTGGATGCCGAGACGCTAGGGCGACTGGAGAGGTCACCGACGAAGTCGTCGAAACTCGGCTCTTGGATTCCAGATGGCGCATGAGCGAGAGGGTCAAGGGACAATCTTAAAGGGAATTCAAGTCAGTAGTTTATCAGAGTATATGCATGTTGGCACTCACCCAAGAGCGGTTCCAGGAGCGGTCTCCAAAAACGTGAACCTGGATAAGTCATCCCAAGCATACCCCGTGATCGGATTCCATGGGTTCTCGAGCGTAATGCCTGAAAGCAAGTCGGGGGCGTCGAATGCCGTAGCCAAAGCGTCTGGGACGCGTCCCAGCGCGCCCGTAGCATAAAGTGAGCCAACACCATTCGCTAAAGTGTCAAACGTAGCGTGAGCTGAGTTGTCTGTCTGGAGGGCGACGTCGTTGTCGACAACGAGATCAAAGTCAAAGTATTCCATGACTGTCAAAGCACTGGCCGTCCGGAGCGGCGGGAGATAAGTTAACGGATGGCGAGGGGGTAGAGGAGGGATGGCTTGAGCGCGTCATGTTGCGCGAAATTATAAAGCGTTATGGGTTCAACAAGAGGTCCGTATAGCGTCCGTTGCAAATCCTTTGACGAGCTCTTTGAAAGAGCAGGGAGCCAGCACCGCATCCGAAAACGGACGTCGCGTGGTCATCTGGAGCGGGTGCGCCCGGCAGCGTTGCTTCGAATCTCTTTGAACGCGTTACACGAGGCTCGCAACGCCTCAATCAGGGCTCGGTTAACTCGTCCCGAGCACCCTCGTATTGGTTCTCGAATCCTTTTGCCAGAGGTGGCATCATCTGTGGAATTTATCATACTCCCCAAGTTCCGATAAAAAGGACTAGCGGTAAGGTACCTCTTTGTTCGTCGTTTAGGATTGAATTTGACGACCTTGAATAATAGTGCGCTCGACGGAACATGGACAATCGGTGTCGAACGCATCTAAGTTAAGATTTTTGAGGTGCATATGCATCTTATCTAAGGTGACCTCAAGATCCTGGACTCCCTTTCTTTCGTATGGGGGCTTGTAAGTCAATCCCGTCTTTGGGCGACAATAAGCTACGACGAAGCTGTCCAAATGCTTCCGACAAGACAATGGATGGATCGACCATGTTTACTTTTCAAACTCCGCCCAAGCCTTGTCCTGATCGACGCGGGTTCGGCGGTCCGAACGAGGACTCCGGTTACTGACGGCAAACGCATATACCCAAGTATGAAGCAAGGGAAGCCGTCTATGAATCAATCACTACGAGAAACCCCCTCGAATGCAGACTGCAATGGCGCACATCATTTAAGGATATCACATCTGTGAGATTTAATGGTTCAGAAAACAAATGTTGAGTGGATGTTCGCTGATTTTTTGTATTCAAGCAAACGAAACAATTACAACATAATCAAAGACTCGAACTCGGACATTATCATTCGTAACTTCTCCATTCATCGAATTTCTGGCGGGTTCAAACTCGCCTGGCAAGTCGTTCTAACAGGTCCGGCTCCGGCTGGAACATTTCGCCATCGTCCCAAGTAACAGAAGGTGGCGCCTTTTCATCGTAGGCAATTATGGCCGAAGCCGTCAAAGCTCCAGCGCCAACAAAAGCGCTACCACTTGCAGCGGCGAGGAAGGCGGATGAAGTTGTAATAGATTGGGCGACGGCGAAGGCGCTCCCGGCTCGAACCAGCCCAATACTCGACTGAATACCTGCCGCGAGCGAACCTGGACGACAGTAAGCCTTCGACATTTAGAGCAGCACGCTTATCGATACGCACCTCCGACAACGCCAGCAGAGGAAAATCCTATGAGTCCCAGCCCGCCGACGATTGCTGCAGGCGCCATGCAGATTGTGCCCACAGTTGCCAAAGAGGTTTCCACGACAGTAAATGCCAACTTATTCTTCTTGCGCACGTCTTTCATCACCGCCCACCAGGAAGCTAATAACGGAAAGCGGTTAGTTTTCGTAGAGTTTAAGGACTATGAGTCTCGTTACCGTTCTCTATCTGCTCTGAGAATCCAAAGGGACAAAGGTCAGCATTGCTACGGCGGATAGCCATTTTTAAACCTACCTTGTGCGCCCTCTAATGCTGCTTTAAGTAGACTCCACGTCCAACGGACAATCGAGTCAGTCTTCATGGAAACGATAAGTCGAATTCGTTCCACTGCTTGCCGGACGGTATCGGAAACGAAATGCTCCAAGACGTATCCTGACCAGTTTCCGTTCTGGATGGACATCTCTGTCAAAAACCTCTCGACGTGAACAATCCATCTGTAGAGCTTGGCCAACGTTGGGTCTGGAACCGGCCACTGCGCTGGTCTTACCGCGTTTGCGGCTGGGGGAAAGGTGGGTGGTTGACCTCCTTCATCGATGTCCTTCATACTTGCAGTAACGAATGTCGAAGACGTTCAGACGAAGTACTTGATTCCTAGCCTTCTTATCAGCTCTCAGACTCACTTGCCAATTGCCATCGGAGGTCACCGTAAGTCGGAAAAACTGGTATAGGAGTTCCACAACATGAATAGTTCCGAGATGGTCACATACGATTCGACAAAAAGCTCGTATCCTGCACGTGTTACCTCTGGCTTGCAGAGCGTCTTGAAGTTCAGAACACATCGAAATGAAGCCCTTAATGGATAGTGACTGATGAGTAGGTTACTCGTGTAAAGTGAAATGGGGCGAACACTGTATATCAAGAAGATCTTGCCAGTGGTGGGGAAATCTAGTGAGCGCGAAGGAAATGAAGGAACACTCGATGTCACTACATGTAATGACATCTTGTACACGTACATTTGCAGCAGTTCGAGGATATCAAGTAGGGAATATTTTGATTAAAAAAATGCTGAAAAGGGGAAAAAAAAAGCTCCCCGACTGGGAGTCGAACCCAGACCGCCACGGTGAAAACGAGGTATCCTAGCCGTTGGACCATCGAGGACATATTTCAACTTATAAATAAATAATATATATAGCGTTTATTAATAAAATTATATTTCCATCCTTCATGCTCTGACGTCATCGTATTTCAAAATTTTGCATTCGTATACTTCTACAAATTTCTCTATTCAAACAGGCAGTTTTTTGCATGACTTCTTGTGTGAAGGCCAATCTCTGTAAGAATGTTATGAGTACTGAGCGATCGGTTCGAATAGAGCGCTGCCTCACGATTTCTGACAATCCGCGTTACAGTAGACGGCGCTTTTGCATTTGGAGCATCGAAGTGATGGAGTCGCAGCTGGCGAACTTTCCCCGGACTTACAGTCCTCCCATGCGCATGCCCTCAGCCCTTTCGATATGATAGATTCCATGTCGTCGAGGTGTCGTATCCAAGCCAAACCAACGGGTTGAATCATGGCGGGGGCTGAGTCGTCTTTGCTGAAACCATCCATCCGCGGAATGATATATACCTGCTTTTGGATCATCTGACGTGCGAGGACGATGTCTTTTGGAGCGTAGTCGCCGTGAAGTAGAGATAACATTGTCTTGGTGCTTTCTACGTTTGAAGTGTAAGTAGACATTGAACATAGAAGAAATGCAAAGCGCACCGATACCCTCCTCGTTTCTAACTCGAAGGGAAATAAAGGCAAGACGATCGATAAATTCGGCGTCGAGTGCCTTTGACACAGCTGAGATCGCCTTTTCGTCTTTTTTGTTGGTCTTGAAATCCCCGCTCCTCAGAAGCGCAACCCAGAACGTTAGAATCGAATTGTAGTGCTTGTTAATCTCATCGTCCCAATCGTTCGAATTGGGAAATTCTCGAGGAGATTCGGGCGCCAGATTACCTGGTGCAAAAGCCCGAGCCCCTATGGCCTTGACACTCTGAGCGAGGACACCCCCTTCGAGAAAAGCTCTGGCCATGTCGGGATATAAACGGCATATAGTTCCAATAGCGTCGATATGAATCCTCGTGTTACGTGCGGTCTCCAGTGGGATGGGCTTCAAAAGCGATAAGGCACGTTTCAAAGCTTCCTCAGTCGTAATGGGAGGTTTTTCAGGGGCCGTGCGGTTCTCTTCATTCGGATACAACTTGCACAAGGTGTAATGAAGCTGTCTGGAGAAGAAATCGCGTTGTTCCTGACTATCACCAAGGGAGTCCATTGCCCATGATTTCCACACGAACTCCAAGATTTCCGGAATCGACTGGATCCTGTAGGAAGAGTATCAGTGGGATGAATCATGCGCCAAGAATCATGAACAGATAGAACCATTGGGCATCCCCCGCTTTGAGGAATGGGAATAAGAACGCGGCCACATCTTGTCTTGGTTCCTGATACTTCAGTCGTCCGTCTCGAAGCACGCGACGTAGCATTTTGCCAAGAGATGCCTTTAATTTGGAGTTGGTGGGACCATCCCACTCTTCAAAGTATTTAGGATGTTCTTCGTTAGATATGATAGTTCGATTTGATATGTTTTGCAGTCCCAGCATTGGAAAGTTCCAGGGTGGTGCGATGTACTCTGGCTTTGAGAAGTTAGCCCTTATTAGATGTGGGACATCAATCGAGATTGCAGAACTTACGACGTTAGGCTTATGATCTGGACGTTCGCATACCAGCTTTACAAGCAAGTCCACAACCCCACCATCCCTGTAAGCTGGCCAAGTTTCGTCCGACTCGATGCCTTGATTGACAATCGTTGCAAGCTTGAAGGTGTTATTGTCCTCTTCCACTTCCTTGATCAACTGTTTCGCATTTGTGCGCCAGCGCTCTGAGACGTCGTCGGAGTCTCTCAGCTGTTCGTCGAAAGACCCAGGATTATTCCATTTGTCATTGTCGGGCATCGTAACGTCGAATATTCTGTTGAAGATTTAGTTGAAGATGAAAAATCGCGAAAAAGAGGGAGTAAGCGCGGACGCACCGAATTCTCGCCTGCCGCTGAGATCCTGTATTACGACCTGGAGTTCGCTGAACGAGCTGCAAAGGATTTAGGACTATATGCCTACAAGATAGTATTCCTTGAGTGAGTAGACCTCTTATAGCATATATTCGTGTAAAGTTACCTCGAAGAAGACCAGGTAAGATTTTTTCGCCAATTTGCTCGTCAACGCATGACGCGAAGAGGCGGAGTCTGTCGGAGTTTCCACGTCGTGGTCATCGAAACACGAGGACGCGAGCTCTTCTTCCTTCAACCACGACATTCGTCGGATAGCGCGAGGCCGTCCTCTAGTCAAGCCTCGCAAGGTGCGTCTTTACGTGTTAGATTGCATCATAGATCTATTCCTGACGGTTTGCAACCCAAAGCTTACTTGCCAGTGATCAACGTTGCAGTCGTGTTGCAGGAAGAAGGTGGGTCGCGGAGGTTGATCGTCGATTTCAAGTTCTCTCCATGCAATGGTTCTTCAACTTTGATTTCATTTTGTTCGCGAGTGAAGAAAAGATGTGAAAATGACTGACATTGCTGCCAGGACAGCGGACCGACGCAAAGATCCAACACATTCTTTTGCCACCTTTACACGCTCATTACTTTGCCGGTTTCTTGATCCTTATACTCGCAGCTTGGGCTAGGCTTTTCTTCAAGAATGTTGGGCGTCCTCTACTCTGCTGCATCTGACTTTGGGACTTTCTCGTATCCTCGAGCTTACTGCCCTGTCTCTGGCGTCTGTCTGGAAAACCATGCCACCGCGATCGAGGCTCGATACTGTCCCAAACAACACGTTCTGCAATGGAATGACATAGAATGGGATAACCTGGTAGCCAAGGAGGAAGATGCGCTTGAAGATCCAGAAAACAACGACTCTCTTTACTCCGGATTTTTCTTATCTCCTCAGTTGTCGCTGAGTGATGCCTCTACTCCTCCAGCGTCCGTCCTATCAACTCCGAGTCTGATCTCAGATATTTTTCCCGAAGACGACGAACAAGACGAATGCAAGACTGAACCGGATGTCGACTCGGACTCTGACTACGAGGAACCGTTGTCGACCAACTTGAAGTTGAAGATTCCGATTTCGAAGCCAACTGCTCCTTTCCCACCCGTCAATTCGCCGTCGAGTACTACAGGCGTGTCCGTAGGTGTGAAGAGGAAGCGCGGCAAAGGCGGAAACAAGTCTGGCTCTCACCCAAAGCGAATCTGTCGGATGGTATCTTCAACGTCGGTCACAACCCTGTCTTCGGTTTCATCTGTGGCCAGCTCTATTAGTCGCTCTTCGTCCTCAACACCAAGCAACGCGGATGCCCACCTGATTGCTCCCTCAGAAGCGCCTCCTGGAACGAACCCCTGGAAATGTCCGTACTGCCCGTGGATCCAGCATACTCAAAGACTTCCTGATTTCTTGCGCCATCAACGTTCGCACTTTGTTTCGCAGTCCGACTGGCCCTGTCCGAACCCGGAATGTGGAAAAGGCTTTGCTCGAAAGGATTCCTTGAAGAGGCATTTGGACAATCGTGCTACTGGTTGTCGTCGCCCACCCGGATACACGGTTTGCTGAACCACCTTGCAGCTCTTTGACGCTTGTCAATCTCTACAGAATGGAATATCGACGATTCCGCAGATTGGATTCTTTTGGACTGGTCCAACAAAAAGCTCAAAGCATCCCAAAACATCATAACTACTCGGGGCTCGACTCTGCACTGGCAATGGACACGGAATAATCAAGCATACAAAAGGAACTAATCAACACTACCACAACGCTCCTATTAATCAAACCGCGCAACCCGACGCATTCGTTCACCGACATACTTCGATTTCCGAAGGATTTTCCCCACTTTCTCTTTATCTGTGCTTTTCAAATCGGATGGATTCAACGCATTGCATTTGTATAAAGACCTCGGCGCATTTCAACCAGATCGACTTTCATGTGACACCAATAATAATGGCATTGTAATACTACAACTCCAAATCAATAATGTACTTCAAAATTGCACAACATGCTCTGGCGAAAGCCTCACATAACCAGAACGAAGAAGGAACGAATTTTGCAGAGTATAAAAGTACATCATCGCGCAGGAATCGTCGGAATCGCTAATAGGTGACTGGGGCCTGCGAGTTCTGCAAGTTGCGTTGCAAGGAGGACGAGGTGACTTTGCAACGCAGCACGACCCGTCTGAGGAGGTACACCGTCTGATTGACTTGAACTCGCAACAGCAGCGCTCGATGCCGATGGCGCTTTTCTGCCGATGTCGAAATCGACAGTGCCAGCGATGATCGGCATGGGAAAGGCGGGGGGAGTGTCCTTGGCAGTTTGAGGTGTAGTCGTGTCGTCGACGGAAGGAGCTGCAGCAGATGTTGAGGCAATCGAGGGCGACTCCGTTGCTTCTTTGCCCAGTCGTTTGAGCGCCTGGCGGTTGAGCTCCTGTAAGATGCTCTGCGCGGCCTCCCAGGCGTCGATCTGTTGAGCGCTGGCCTGAGCAGCCGGCTCCTCTGTAGGTTGAGGTGCAGCGGGAGGGACAGTCGATGGACCAGGCGTCCCAGGAGGATGTAACCCGGGAAGTGGGGGGAAGCCTGGTGGAAGTCCGTCCATGGGAGGAGGTGGGAATGGGTGACCTGGGGGAGGAGGCATTGGGGGATACATGGCAGCCAGCATTGGATGGCGGAATGTATTTGTAGGTCGACGAGTAGTGCGACGAGATGTCTGGTAATCCAAATGTCAATTATTATCTCACCAAATTTTAGACGAAGGAATACTTACAGTCCCCCCTTCCCAAGCGTGATTGAGTCGATACTTTCCGTCTTTGGTTTTCTCAAACCTCCCTCGTTTGAACGCTTTCTGAAGCGCCTGACTCGCAGAAGGACGGAAATTGGATTGAACAGGGTAGTGCACCGCTATCCAAGCAAAGAGGTTCTTCGGTACCACGCCCTCTGGATCGTTTAGGACCGTCAGCGCGTGATGAAGCATAATCTCGTAGGATGGTAGACCAGGCTCCTCGTCAATGGCATGAGACGGAGGAGCCTGCTTAGGAGGGCCGGGGTTACGGACGAGGGGAGTGGAGGTGAAGAGCGGGGTTGAGGCGTTCCCGCCTGAAGAAGAGGATGAGGATGACGGGGGAGGCGAGAAGGGTGTATGGGAAAAGGGATGAGGGGGGAACGGGGCGTATGGATTGTAGGGATAACCAGGCGGAGGTGGTGCACCTGGCGGAGGAGGTAGGGCCGCCATGGGTGGTACGGGGAAACCTGGTGGTGGGAGTGCTGCCGTTGGCGGGGGCGTCGGTACACCCACAGCTACTGGCGCGACAGCAGGCGTCGACGATTCCTGCGCTTGCGGTTGCACAGGAGCCTCCGACGAAGTGTCTTGCGCTGCAGTGTCCGCTATGAGATCGTCGACAACGCTTGCCGTGTCCGCGATGTCCTCAGGTCCTAATGAATTTCTGATGTCCGTCGGCCATACCGCCGCCCTCGCTTCCTCAGTCGCGAACTCATCCAACTTCAGCACGATGCTAATCACTTGCTCGAACGGCAGTCCTCTCAGCCATGACAATTTGCGCTCCCTCACATCCTTGGGATCGGGCACGCCGTCAGTCGCACTGCCCGCAACGTCGGGGACGGATATCGTTGACGACGACGATGGTACATTTGCTCCTGGCGACGACACACGCAATTATTCACCAACTGTTGCATATAACATTGCATAAAGACACACCTTGTGCAATGCCGGCGTCGTTCGGCTTGTCGAGCGCAATGGACTCGTCGGGCGTCGCCGTCGCCATCGTGAAAAGCTGCACAGTTGCTGAAAACAAGGTTCAGGTTTTCAAGCCCCTTTGCAAAACTTGCCTTTTGCGGACATTAGAGTTGAGACCGCCTTCTCAGTCTTCGCTCAAAAAGTACTCTAAATTCCATCCATCGCCGTTTCTTATAGGTAGATGGAGAGGCGAGAGGCACAAGAACCAGCGTAGTTCATTCGAAACAGCTCAAGAGTTCATGAATATTTTGAATTCAGCGTTGACGCTACACAAGCCAGAATGGCATTGGGAATCTACAAAATTTCATCGTCGCCGGTACCCTATTTCTTTGGAGCGAACAATGGTGTAGGGCTTCCACCGTATGCCCAGTTTTATTTGAGCAATACCATGCCAGTGGTGACGAGGATTGCAACATTGCAACCCACTTTGAGGCGGTCAGACTGTCAGAGAGTCACCAGTATCATGGTGGAAGTGAAAGTCGACTGCGGAGTCCAGAATAATCCTAATGAGACTACAGTAATGAGATGCTGAGCGAGTGGTCTTCGCTCGTTACACACGAAATATTCCGACTATCATATATAAGAGCAACTCTGAGCAAGAGGTTCCAGTCCTCGAACCTCGAGATCGCCGGACCCTGGCTAGGAACAAGGTTTAGTGACCGGAGGTGGTCACAGAACCCTCGGTTTGACGACGTTTTCTACCTTTGATAGACTCACTTGGCCCTGAATATTATCGTTTGTCTTATTTCAGTACTATTCAGTGTAGTAGAGGAGAAACAAAGATTTTTTTGTCATGTTTTGTTTCCAAGGTACGTTCACAACGTTAACTGGACGGCATACATGTATTGAATGCCGGAATACATGTCGCAGCGATTAGCCGCCCGGACTCTCGCAAATCACCTCTTGATTGAAATTAACTCCTGAGGCCAAGGTTTGAATATGGACATGAGAGGTTCTTCTTTTTCTTATCATCACCGCAACGGCGATAAACGGAAGCCTCGTTATTTCAATATTTCATTCCTCATTCGAACAGGCAAGCTGTGCGCGTGTATCGCAATGAGGCGTCGCAAAGGCCCACAACGTTGAATACGATCCTCTGCGTCGTGTTGTAAAGTCTGCAAGGAGAAGGGTAGTGAGTGTAGTAGACCGTAGTTTTTGGAGTTGGATAATCCAAGATTTTAGTAAAACTCCCCACGACTACGTTGCACTTAAAGGAGTTGAAGCACGCTTGGACGCAGCAAGTGTATCCTGCAATTGACTTTCGAATGGGTCTGTGGTTTCATGTGAAAGTCTATCAGTTCCACTGTGATTACGGTTCGAGTTCATCGACATTGTCAGCGACCCCTCTTGCTTGAGAAGATTTAACGCTACGCGTCTTGTCATGACATGTCAAGCTGATCGGATGTAGTATTGGTTTACAAGTGACTCACAATAGCGCCGAAACTCATCGTGAACATCAAAAGCAAAATCTGAGCAGATGATATTCATAAAGGTCGCACGGACAGATCGTATCGAGCTCGTGACTTACGGCGCAGATGGATTGTGTATAAAAACCTCAAGGGCGAGTTAGTTTCGTTCATCATCATCTCGACTAAAAATCGAACATAACATGACGATATCAAAAGCCACCAACTCCCCTCTCTTCGTTGTCATCGGATCGACCAAAGGCCAGGGAAGGTCGATCATTCGTGAGCTCGAGGTTTCTTCAAAGCCATACCGGGTTCGCGCGATAACTCGCAATGCCGCAAAGCCCGAAGCAAAGGAGCTGCAAGAACTGGGCTGCGAGGTCGTAGAGATCGATGTTTCAACTGTTGACGCCGCGAAGAAGGCCTTCGAGGGCGCGGACATCGCCTTCGTTATGACATCAACGGATTTCTCGCAAGAGAATTTCATCGAAAAGGTGACTGGTTAATTTTTGAGATCGGTTTCTGCCCGATTAACCCCGGTATTCCTTATTTTCCGCAGGAATATGCATTGGCAAAGCTGAGGATCGATGGTGCCAAAGCAGGGGGTGCGAAGACGATCGTCTTGTCGAACCTACCCCACGTATCGAAGCTTTCGGGGGGCAAGCATACAGTGGACATGTGAGGACAATCTTTCAATCTCTGGCATCAAGGACAATGACCAAGATGCAACTTACAGTTTCGACTGCAAGGCAGAGGCGGTTGCATACGCGAGGACCCTCGAGGAACTGAGGATTATCGACGTCCAGCCTGGAAGCTTCTTCACGAATTACTTCACTACAGTATTGCCCCGGAAAATGGAAGATGGGTCGTTCATAATGGTGATGGGGCTCCATGGTGACACGAAGATGCCTGTGGTCGACATAGACGCAGATTATGGGAAATACGTCGTCAGCGCCGTGGAGGATCCATCAGTTGAGACGGTGTACGCAGCCCCAGCATACGTCACAGCAACCCAGATAGTTGAGGGGTTTGCTAAAGGTGAGGTTTCGAACGCACCGTAGAATAGACCAAAGGAACGGAGCACTGATCAATGGATCGCAGCGACCGGGAAGAAAGTAAAGTTCGTGAGCGTCTCAGATGACGAACTCGCCGCAAGGGTAGCTCAGTCGCGAGGCGAAAGAGCGGCGAAAAGCATGGTCGCCATGTATAAATCGTTCCGTGACTATGGCTGTTCGTGACCTTCAGCTTCTTTCCCCAGGTATCACTTCTCACCTGCTCGAATTTTCATAGATTACTTTGGTGCGGACTTGACTGCGAGTAACAAGATTCTTCCGAGACCAGCGAGGACGTTCGACGAGATGATTTCCGCCAATGCCAATGCAGTGGCAAGTTTGTTTGCTTGATGCCAACGCGCTCGGATCGGTAGCAAGCCATCATCAGAGTATATGTAGCGACGGACACCCTGTTACGAGATTGTGTAATAATAAAACCCAACTCAAGAATTTAATGCAAACGCACCTCGTAAAAATGTAGACTCTTCAGATGTGGGCTTCATCTTTGGCGCTCTTAAACAGCACAGATATGGTGTTTTTACGCGGTGAAGTCAGGAGAATGAAAAGACCTATATGAAGAGTTCGGAAAAGTTAGACGTGGCTATACTGCCTACTATACTCCGAACTCCCTTGGTTTAATTTCGAATCGGACCAAAGCTCACCATGCTATCCTAATTTCACAGTTGTTCCAGTTACAGAGTCGAATGGCCCGGATTTAAATTCGTAATAATGTATGGTCCTGATCGTTGAGTTGAAGCGTTTTTTGATGTGCGAGGTTTAGATGTCGAACGTGAATTCAAGGAAGGAAGCGTCAAGCGCCTGTGTCGTCGACAAAGCAACGTCAATTGATAAGTATTATCGAACTTGATGGGAGGATACCGATAGCCCACCCATCCGCCGAAAACTTGCAAGCCTCCCCTTGAAAACAAACAACCGTGCTTCCATTCCACCTTCATGCCCCAACAACCGTTGCGTAACACTGGCCGTACACAGCAAAGAAGAATCCGAGACAGGTTTACGATCTTGAAGTCCTGCAGAAAGGGGGGATACTATCTTTCGTGCTCGTAAAGCAAGTTCAGGCCGTACTGATGTATCCGAGTTGAGGACATGCCACCGTTCCTTTGGCAAAAGCGATAGAAAAAAGAGGTGGGTACCAACGAAAAGTGAGGTGAAAAGGCGGGAGATAGGAATAGAAGTAATTCCGCACGAATCCGGCACCGGCTAGAAATAGGAAAAGCGAATGCCGGAGGGAATTCAAGTTGCACATTGACCGCCTGAACAAATCCGCCCATGTGAGATGGATGTCTCAGTCGCTGCGCGCTCGCCCATCCTCCTGAAGACTCTCTTACGACGTTCATCGACTCCGAAAGGGCGCGAAACAACCTCAACGACACCCTCGGCAGCAACGGGGACAGCGCGGGGGATTGTGTTCGGCGCGAGCGCCGTCGATTTACGCTACAACATCCCCGACGTGCAATTGGCTATCACGGGGGGTGCCCTGACGGTAAGTTCCTTCGAAAACTCAATCGTGACATGACGCGGCCAATTCAAATTGAGCTAACGCAGTCTGGATTGCAGTTCAGCGACGATCTAGCTCTTGCTCTCCAACCACCACCACCTCCTTGTCCACGCCCGCTGAGCAAGCTCGCCTCTCCACTGGGCGTTTCTGCCTCTCCCATGGCCATGGAACGTCCCCCACTCCCTCATGGTTATCTGCCGGAGCAGGGTGGAACCTCGACTGCAGAGGGAAATGTCGAGTATCTGTCGAGTAATGCGGCCGGTCCCTCGACGCAACCGGACCAAATCAAAGCATCTCGTCCCAAGATCAAAAAGTTCGACATTAAGATCTCCCATTTCTCTGACATGGCAGCGAACGACGGTGACTCCGGTAGCCCAACCCGCAATAATAAGGACGGCGCTGCAGGCCCAGTTCGGACAAAGAAACGGTCAGGGCGGGAAAGGACGAAGATTGAATTGGCGCCTGATCAGCCAGCAACAACGCAAGGAAAGCCTCGCGAACGCGTTTACGTCGCATGTGTGCAATGGTAATTTCATTTTTATTTATTTTCCTCCGTTTGACATAATGCGATTTCTCATTTAACTATACCAGTCGAAGCCGCAAGATACGCTGCGATGGCGCGAAGCCCATGTGCTACAACTGCACTCAACGCTCCACCGGAGTCTGTGAATACGATGCCGTCCCAAAGCGTCGCGGGCCAGATCGATTTCCTGGATCTCGTCAGCGGCCTGCGAAGACCGAAAAGCAAAAACCTGATGAAGGTCTTCAGCAACAGCTCTCTGAGGGTTCAACGATCCTGTTTTCCAACGATCCGACCCGAAATTCTACTGGAGATGGTGGGCAAGTCGCTTCTTCGGCGACAGTCAAACGCTCCAACACTGAATCCTCTCGGAGACGACGAAACACCATCCCGACCGAAAATGTGATTCGCAACGAAGTGGAAGACACATGGACATCAACGACACTGCCCGTTCCCGTCAACATGTCTGTTCCACAGATGCCTCCGCAGGCCTCACGGGAAGCACCAACGGTTGTTCACAATCAACAGACAACTCCAGGAACATCTTTGCCTTCTGCGCGACGATCCTCGGTCGCGCACATCTCATCTCATGTTCGCCAAGGCAGCACTAGCTCTGCAGATACTGGTTCACCGACTCTTGCTGTCCCGAAAATATCGACCGCTTCCTTTGTCAATTCTTCGGTTACCCCGACATCTTCAGCATCTGAGCCTTACACACCCGCTGACTTTTACGTAGGAGAAAGGCATCATGCTGATCTAACACCTGCTATCTTCAACCGTGTAGAGCAGCCTGATCATCTCCTCGGGATTGCCGGTGTTGCGCCGCACGCTGCCTTCGATCATTACGAAAAACTTGCTGTCGCGCAGCCTACTGTGCTCCCAGGAGACGTGGGATCATATTCTGCGAGCTCTCAGTGGCCGTCGTCGTCGGTCAGGAGCGGCATTTCTACGTCTGCCTCTCCAGAATCCTCGAGTCTTGGCGACTATTCGTCACCTGATGCACATCCTGTGCAATCTGCTCCGAATCAGGCGTACGTCGTGGATGCTCATAACACTTTTGTCGGAGAAGATCGATATAGTCAGAGTTTCGTGGACCAAGAGCTCCAACACCGTCAACAACAAAGCCAGCTTTACTCATCTCTTGTTTCGCATGGTACGGGCGTTGGAGTGCCGTCCGGAAATGAATGGCAAAAGACGGCCATATACTCAAATGAAAGCGCCCCGATCCACAGCGCTTCGCACTCGGTGATAAGGATTTCTCTGCTTATTACGTCTTCCATACTAAATGCTGTTGTTTTCTTCAAGCAATCCGAGCACATTGGGGAACCTCTCTTGTACTCTTATAACCCCTATCAGTGGGTGGTCCCAGTGGGCTCTTCCGTGGGATATGGGACAGGAGATGCGGCGTTCATTACTCCCACAGAAGAAGACGAAGGTGCCGCGCAAGAGCGATTAGAACATCACCAACCTATTGGACGTCAATCGTATACGAATACGCAGCGGCAGGAAGGCTTTGGGATTACTCATCCGCCGTCCCTCGACTTTGTGCGAAAGACGTGGTGGGACGCACTTCTCGACACTTTCGCTTCCGCCCAGTTCTACCCTACACGTGTTGCTTTGGGGGACCAAAATGAACTGGGCGTCACCTACTTCGTTAATAACGAGGCACCCCCGGTCGTGTCTCGACAGCACTCTCAGCAACTCGTTATCTCGAATCTGCAATTCCTCTTTCGCAATTCGAATTTCTGGTTCGCGTTCATCAATGTTCCTTTATTCTTCCAGAAGTTCTGCAACGCGGTTACGAGGAACGAAATGCAGCCTGCGTTGATTTACGCAGTGCTCGGGATGGGCTATTTTATTCGAAGTAGCGCGGCGGAGCTGGGCGCGGATGGGATGACGAGAACGATCTGGCTCATGGATAAGGCACAAGCCGCACTGGAGGCAAGCGTCCATGCATCTTGGATTGACGGAGAGCTTGCTCAAGCCGCTTGGGTGGGATAGACCCTCATTCATTTTCTGACGTTCATCACGCTGACGAGCCAAACTAGATCATCGCTCTGTATGAAGTTGCAGCTCATCCTTATAGATCCACAACGCGTACCGAGGCTGCGTTCGAAAGGTTGGATAATATCATTCGCCTCATGTCTTTGACTTTCCTCGACGCGGATGATACTACGTCCCCGACGTATCCCGACAACGATGCGAGGCAATCCCCTTCGACAGCACAGGCCTCACATACAAGGACATACGCGTACCCTCGGCCGTTATACGACCAACAGCACCAGAGATCGTCACCGCACTCTTTTGGTGGATACACCCCCTTGGATCGCCCTGTCCGCTCTCAACAACAGCTCCATTCCCATACCGTCCCTGGACCAGCCTCAGGCGCGCTCCCGACCTGCGTGTGTATGAAGCTGTCCCTGGTGGCTAACTGGCCCCAGGCGAACGAGCACACACCAATGTGGTTGTGCACGCCCGCATGGCACCCAGACTGGACTGAGGCAGAGATACGGCGCGAAGAATGTCGGCGACTGTGTTGGAATACGCTGTCGCTCACTGCAGGGTATACGTCTTACCGTGCTGCCCTTGGCGTATCCCAGCACGAGCTCTTCGTCATTCAACCCGCTAACGTAAGTGGCGTCTTTGCTCGTTGGGGGCTGTCTAACTGAAATCTCAAATCTTTGTTGACCATTCCTTATCTCCGTCCGCATAGTTCCGTCTTCAATTTCCAGGGGAAAATCTCGTAAATCTTCCCAACTTGCACCTCGATGGCATTGGTGGTCACAGCAGCGTGCACCCGACTAAAGAGACTGTCTGGGCTCTCTACGCCCGTGCAATGTTACTATGGCACGCGTGCCTCCGAGTTCGCGAAAGCAACGTCAGCGACCATGAGCGTGCGCAATTTGTAGGTGCAGTCTGGCAGGAATCCGACGCCATCGAGGAGGCTTTAAACCAGCACTCATGTCCCTTGGAGCGGGCTTTCCTTTACGGTGGTCGGGAGTATTTGTTCAAGTGCGTTCTCATTTAATATTATATTACGATGGGAGATTGAAAGTGTGGTGCAGCGCCCGCATGTACATTTCGTACGAGTTTAGGCGGTTTGTTCCTAGCGTCCATGCGTTCGTACTTTTATGTTATAAATACTTTCATCCTCTGACTTTCATCGTTTTCAGAGGTGCCATTCATCTTCATCGTCAAAAGGCTGAAGAGTGGTGTAAGTTGGTTTTTTTCCAATTTTAATACTCTGAGGACTCACTGTGTTTTAAAAGTGCGTCACCAAGCCGACGTCGCAAAAAGGATTTTGCAAGGGCTGCACACGATCACTGGAATTAAAAATAATCTCGTCGCACGGCGTCCATTCTTCATCTTCTGGTTCATGGGACAGATGTCTCGGTATGCAAAACCTCAGATATCAATGTTGTAGAAGATGTCGCTCACTGTGATCATCAGCTGTCTGCATCTTTGGAGTCTTGACAACAGTTTGACATTTGCCATCGAGCTGTCGAAGAAGTTCTTGCCTCTCATCGACTATCTGACGGCTCTGTGGCCATGCGAAGGTATGTTGTAATGATTTCGCAAGTGATCGATCATGGACTGATCTTGTTCCCAATCCGTTAGATCAGCGTAGACATTATTACAATATTCGTACGCGACTCGAAAACGCATGCAGAGCGATTGGTGCCGAATTGCCTCCTCCAGCGCAGCTTTCGCTGCCACCTCCTTCACAGCCATCTGCTTGATGGACAAATAAAATCTCGAGTCTTACCACTATCTATGTATTGTTATCCGCTTGGACGGTCTTCTTGTTTTCTTGCACGGATGTTGTCGACATATTCAACTGTATGTATTTGGTAAATTATCTTGCTCCTCGTTCACCGCACCGCTTCGTATGCTATTTGGAGATGTGCATAGTTCGTTAGTGTTTCGTAAAATGAAATTGCCAGTGTGCCATGATTTCATTTGGTTTCTTCACAAGGTTTCTCTTACGCAAGTCTTCCGGTGATCATTATTTTATCCATACGGTTGACTGATCCCCCGCCTAAATGGTAAACAGACTACGTGTTCAGGACAACCTGAGTGCGGATCCCATGGGCCTAGATCTTTTTGTCCCCGCAAATCATCGAAGTCAGTTTGCTTCCGCGACGACGCTTCGCTATTTTCGCTGGCTTCTCAAGGACTTCATCTTCTTAATTTCTCTGAATTACTGTCATATCAAGACGCTACGGGGTATGAATTGCCATCAAGAGTGATGGCATGATGGCTTGTTTGGATGTGTAGATCCCTTTTCTCGTTTTTGCCTTGGAAAGGCTGCTGGGCGGGCGGAGGTGGCGATGAGATGTGCAGTGGCGGTGCAAAATGTAAGAAATAGGCGCTGTGCTAAAGATGGGCGTGTGCCTGGCATTCTTGGCTCTCGCGCTGTCCACCAGTTTATTGCTGGCACGCTCGAGCCCTTCGCCTCTTTCCTCCTTACCACCACCATCTCCTACGCGTCGTCGTCGCAGACATTGGTGGTCATTCTCGAAGACGATGGGCTCAGCAGCGCGGTTTTCAGAGGATGCCGTTGCTGCACTCGTTTCTTCCACTTCCTTGACGACCATTTCGCAGTCAAATTCTCTCTCTTCCAGATCATCGTATCAACGTTCTGCATCCCACTCACCATCTCGAGAGACTTTTTCTTCGAGGACGGGAGATGGGCCGTCTTTCATTCCGAGGGGGGAAAGGGTGTCTCGACTGAAATCCAATCTGAACGGTGGCATGCTCAATCCCAGAATTCATCATAGGCACGGAGGCAATAATAGTCCCGAGACGAGTGAACTCAACTCACAGGTCACACGCAATCGAAGCCCCTCGACGAGCCGCTCTCCTTCGCGTCGAGGCCGTCGCGCATACCCCTCTTCCACATCCGACACAGAGAGCAGGACCCCCTCTGCGTCTCGACACCGACCTAGGAACGGTGATCCAAAATACCCACCTGGTACTGATTCAGGAGTTCACGATGCTGAGAGCAAGCTGTCCACCTATGACACGCTGATCGCTCTCGCGTTTGTCTTATGTGTCATTCTCTTTTTCCGCGCACTCGTTGGCGGCGGTCAGTCCGAGATCGAGTCTGGAGAGACAAGGTGGCAGAAGCATCACGCCTTCGCGTATTCTCGGGAGCATTTGCAAGCTAAGGCGGGCGTACACACTCGCGAACATTGCCACGACGGTCAAGAGAAGTCCGAGGATGGGAAGGCATCGGGTATCTGGCATCGAGGAGGCGTGCATGCTGACCCACATGGGCACGTTAGCGTCGACCCGGAAGGTCACTTCAGTTATGGATTCCACCATGACCATGATCACGAGAATCACGACAGCAACGAACAGTACCGAACCACAGACGTTCGCCCCTCTCAAACTTTCCCAATGACTTTGGCGTGGGCTCTTCCCCGCTTCTTCAGGCGTTCGGAACCAACGAAAGACATGGACGCAATTGAAACGTCTGTTCATGGTGTAGATGATCGCCTTGACAGTAGGGAGGTCGAACAACAGCAGCAGAGAGCTAGAGAGACGGAGAACGACGATCCGTTCGCCAATTCAGGTTCGGATGACGTGGAAATCCATGACTATGCAGTCCGCGTGCATTTGCCTATCGAGGAGGATTACGAGGTAGATAAAGGCAGAACGCTGCATAGAAAGGAACACGCAAGGGTGAAAGGCAGGGGCGACTCACGATTTTGACAATTTCGTTTTCCGTGATGATTAATTATTGTACTTTCTTGTCGAACTGCTCCGAACTGTTGTCGTTGAACAATTCTTTTGTAAGTTGTAGCATTTCTATTGTTAGCTGTATGTATTATAGCCTCATGTTGGAAGCCGTATTCCAAATTTCCTAGTACTCGATGAATTTCGATATATCAAGATCCGGGAGTACTTACTATTGTGACGCTAGAGCGAAGAGTGGAGCGACACATCTACCTTCGTAGGCGGCGCATCTTGGTATTTGAAATATCCCAACTCGATGGCCTTTATCAACAGCGCCTGCACCAACAAAAAATATGAATAAATATTGATAGTGAAATTAAAACCTACCAATTGTTTGGCATGAAACCGCGATTGGTTGAACGTCCCAAACGCATACCAAAACTATACGAGCGGCAAATGCAATGCTTTAAAATGAGCGTCTCCTTTAAATGACTGAACGGCACTTACACCAGGCTGCCCTGAAGATCTGTACCCGATTCGTAATTCACCATGTTCGTCGATACCCCATATCTCGCTAGTTCGGTCGATCGTCTCCTTTCCAAAGAGATCCTCGAGGTCAGAGCGAACTCTGTTCCAGCCCGTGCTATTAGTTTATTATGCATTAGACATTCGAGCGCCAATTTGTCTGTGATTGCTTACGCGAAAATGACTGCATCTGCCTCAATTTCCGTCCCATCCGTGAATACGACTTTCTTTGGTTTGAACGCAGCGATTTCGTTCCCGTGCTTCACTTTGACTTGTCCATCGATGATGAGCTGTGCGCAGCCTACGTCGTTAACTAAAATGAAATAAATTTGAGATCGGAAATCTTCATTTAAATTTTTGACCAACTGACAGTAGCCTACGCATCTTTCCGTGAGTTTACTGCTTTATTCGAATGATAAATTATGGGCTTACCTCCCCCTTTCTCGTATACAAGGAACAGCTGACCAGAGCCATCTCCATCCGACAACCTGAATCCGGCCTTCTCAAGGCCCTCCCTCATCTCCTTATCGAACGCTAGTCTAGACTCCCTAACCTCCTTCATGAGCATCCGCATCGCTTCGAGCGGCATCGCATTCGCCACCAGGTCAAGATATCCAATGTTCTGACCATCAGGATAAACTGGGTCGAGCTGGGATGCAACGAGCTTGTCGGATACGACGGACGATGGAGAGCGTTGCACCATTGTCACGCTCGAGGCGCCATGCTTGACCAAGTCCTGGCATACATCGGCAGCTGAATTACCAACGCCTACGACGACGACCTTGTCACTAGTGAAATCAGCACCGCCGTGAAACTCCGTCGAGTGTAAGATTCGGCCGTCGAAAATATCTGCACCTGGCACGACCGGCACACGGGGTTTGCCGTGCATACTCGTTGCGATCACGATGTGGGCAGGACGGAGGCGGACGCGCTCTCCTTGCTTGTCTACGATCACGTCCCATCTACCTACGCTTTCATCGTAGGTCGGTTTCGGTTCTATAAAAGATGAAGTCCAGACGACGAGGTCCTGCACGACGGCGTATTGCTCAAGCCATGTAGCGAGCCAGTCTTTGGGGATGAATTTAGGCGCATTGGTAGGGAATGGGGAATACAGAACTGAAATTCCATTATTGGGTTTTGTTAACAGAGGTGGAAAGAGTAATTCAAAAACACACAAGAGTTATAGGTTTTCGGCGTGTGGAGGGTGAGCGTTGGGTAGTGGTTCCTCCAATTATCGCCGACGCATGCGTTTTTCTCGATTATAATTGCTTTGATATTCATTTGATGAAATCGCGCAGCAAGCTGAAGGCCTGTCTGGCCAGCGCCCACTGAAACATTCGACGAGCATGCAATTAACGAGTGTGAATTACACGAGCTTTTTTTTTTCTACAACTCACCAATTAATACGTCTGGCGCTTCCTCGATCTCCTTCCTCTGTGCTGCACGAACGTCCTGCCACGCAATGGTATGCCCTCCATAAATACCAGATTCGTGATCAATCTCTTCATGCCCTTTCCAGTCGGTGATCATCAGGAATAGTCCGAACGCCTCCGGTTTCTCCAAAACGTCGTCCTTCAATGAGATACGGACAAAACCCTTCCCGTGGGCCTTCATTGTGTCGAACTTCAACGCCACATCCACCACCGTCCTGCTTGGGCCGAAATGGCCGATACGAGGAGCGTACTCGCCGTCCAATCGAACATCCGTAAGTCCTGCATTGGGTAGGGTGTCTTTCAAATAGCTTTCGACGTTCTTCCTCTGATGAATCGACCGGAAATCCCAGGTAAACGTCAATAGATCCCTAAACCAACCATCCTCCTGCACACAATCTGCGACGGCACTTGGCTCAGCTTGCCCAACTGCGTCTGAGAATCGCTTCAGCCAGGCTTCAGCGATGTTCCTTAGATATTCTTGAGAGCAGCTATTCAGATTTGAATCCATGATGTCGAATCACCGAGGCCTATCGCGGTTGAAGTGCAAGGTGCTTTCCTGATGTCGGCAAATAAACGGACCTTAAAGTGAGCGCTGAGCTTCGATTCCGGCAGTACTACTTCTGGGGTGCTTGCCATCAGCGCCGGAAAGGATATGGGGCGTAATCCTCATCTTCTGAAGCTCGAGCTCGGGGACAGGGTTTTTGAGGTAAAGAGCGCGAGAAATCGGCCGTCAGAAATTTCGAGTATTCTTCCGGTGTTCGTGCTTTTTCTGAAATTCCTGAGCACGATAAAGAAGAAAATCTCTCAATCGAAACTTCAAAAGACGCGTAAGGGGTCTACTTGGAGGTGGGAGTTGCAGATGAACAGTTGCGATTGGCCAGGGAGCTTTCAAGTTGGGCACGGATTTTGCCGATGAACTCCTCGTTCACCGCAAGGCTCGAAAAGTTTCAAGAAAACCGTCATCTTCCGACCATATATTTCATCTCGAACATCATCAAACGATGAAGAAAACGTTCTCTCAAACAACTTCATCGACGTTATGTTCGAATTTCGTCGTCAGCCCTTGTGGACGGTCTACGTGATCTACTTCGTCCTCTCGACATTCTTCGTTCGAGTGCCTATCTGGGTCGTCACAGCGCTCATACCCTCGTCAAGGCCGCGAAGATCTTGGTCTATCTCTCGATCTTTCATTTTTCCAGCCCTCCGAGCTGCATTGGACGGCTGCTTCAGGATTTCCTTCCCTAGTTCGTCTAAACATGACCCAGAGTACGTTGCGACCTCCGAGGACGCGCAGAAATTCAACTTTACGTGGTGCCCTTCCGTTCCAAAAGACCTTCTTGTTGGCGAAGTCGAGGAGATCGCGCAGAGAAATGGTGTCGAGCTTCAGAAGACGTATGGATACTGGTTTACGCGTCCTGGTTACAGTGGAGCTGCGAACGGAGCTGCTCAATCTGACGAAAAGGTCATTCTACATCTTCACGGTCAGATCTTTGCTTCTCTTGTTTATCAGCATTTAATACTGATATATGGACTATATCAGGTGGAGGGTACATCTGTGCAAGTGCTCATCCTAAAGGTGGAGGAAATACAGTGATGACTTCGGGTTTCTTCGAGAATTGCCCTTCTATTGCTCGCATTTTCTGCGGTGCTTATCGTCTGTCGACTTCCGTCCCATTCCCCTCTGCGAACCCCTTCCCTGCCGCTCTTCTCGATGCCGCCGCAACGTATTACTACCTGCTTCACGCCGTCGGATTCCGACACGAACAAGTAATCATTAGTGGCGACTCCGCTGGAGGACACCTTGCTCTGGCGCTCGTGCGTTACCTCGCAATCCACCAATTTCCTACGCTGCCCGTCCCAGGTAGCCTGTTGCTCATCTCGCCGACCGTGGATTGGGCGGTGACCCACACTGGGAAGGGCAGTTCGATGGTGAGGAACGCTTCGTCGGACTACTGCAACCAGTTCTTCGCTGGGCACACAAAACGGTGTCTACCCGGCACACTCCCGGAGAGAGATGCGGCGACGAACGCTTGGATCTCTCCCACGTCGCTGAAGCTAGAAGACGTGGAGGGGTTGTTCAAAGGGCTGCCGAAGACGTACTTGCTTGCGGGGGAGGCGGAGATCTGCTTGGACTCGTACCGCACGCTTCGTGACCGGCTTTCTGGGGACATCGGAGGGAACTTGACCTACAACGAAGTTAAAGATGCGACCCACGATTTCTTGACGATGTCATGGCACGAACCCGAGAGGAGCTCGGCGTTCAAGGACATCGCATCTTGGATCACTGCATTATGATATTTATCAGAATATCTTACGACGATGTTCGTATATACACTTTTTCCTAGGTCGGTGTGCGTGACTGTGGTTTGCGAAAAGTGCTGTCTGAAATATCCTTTTTGAGACGAGGGGGTTAATTGGACTGTTGTTTCCAGGATGAAGAATTATGAAGGTTGACAGCGGTATCAAGAATACTCGCCGACCTCTTCCCTCCATGTGCACACTTAACCATTGGCCTCGAGTGCAACTGTCCACATTCTGATCCTCGGCTCGGCATTCGTATGTGTGAGTGAAAAGATAATGTATATAGCCTCGAATCCAAGCGGACGGCAAAGTTTGCGGCATCGCGCTGCATCAAGGGTTCACCTACCAAAAGCATCGCAGCGGAGTTTGAATGGGAACGGCTGGATCCGAGCCTATAATGTATATTGTGTAGAGACTAATCGAATAGGAAAGCACCAATGCGTTACCTGTGGTTTCTCTTTCCCGTCACCTACCGACGCTTCATCGAAAGCCACGTGTCCGAGTCGATTGCAATTGAGAACGGTTTCGACTTATCGTAAAGAGCCGATTCATGAGTATTTGATTTCTCCAGTTGTACATTTATGCTGAAGACGTTGACAATTTAAGCGAATAATTCAGCGACGCCTGTCGGATTAGCTGCCAACATCTCGTCAAACTTCCTTGCCGGCTTCGAGAGCATCTTGTTGCTCGGAGCGAGGTCCGCACCACAATAATCTAGTGGTAAGAGTAAGTGACAAATTCAGTGCGTCTAAAGAGAGAAAGACACTCACAGCCAGCTTCACGGAATGCACGGAACATCGCGACCATGTTTACGGCCAATATCTCGCCTCTGGTCTGTGTCAGGATGGCTTTGAGCTGCTCATCTGGAACGGGCGCGAAGAAGACTTTCTTTCCCGTCGCTACATACGTTGTCAGAAACCTCAAGTGCGGTTCCAGTCATGACGTTCCCCGTACCTTTTGCAAAACCCGCCGCGACTTGCACTGGGGTGATATACTCCGGAGCAGCGTGGACCGTCTCAAGGGACCCATCTTCCAAAGCGGCTACGACGTACTTGCCGTAATCCGCCTCCAAGTCGATTAGAGGAATCTTCGTGTTGGCGTCAAGGGCCATGCCCATGACGAAGGAGCCGTCTTCCAACTTCCTGGGCCTCATGTGGGTGAAGTAGTTCGAAAGGAAGTTGCCCGGTTGGACGTCTATGATCTTAAGGCCGCCCAGCGATCGTGCGTATGCAGTGACGGCTGCTTTGTTCTCGAAGCTAAAGGCACGTTCGAATCATTGGTGAATATGAAGAGTGGATTTCAACGTACGTCGCAATGGAATTCTTTCCTCCCGAACCGTCTTTGATGTGGGTTGCGCCAGACCATATGAGCGTCTTCGCACACGCGGCTTTGGCAGCATCGATTTGCGATTTCGCATCGGCGAACTCCTGGAGAACGATCGTCACTAATCACAGTCAATGAGGGGGAATGCGAGAACCGGACCTTGTCCAAGGGATTAGCGACCTCGAAGTCGGTCAAGGTCATGGCGAACGCGAAATCGGCGCCTTCGAACGCTTTCTTTGCGCCATCTGGAGTAGAGATGTCCGCCTCGACGACTTCGCAGCCCAACGACGCTAGCTCCTTCGCCTTGGGCTTAGCTGCATCACGTGTAATAGCCCGAACGCGATATGGCTTCGAAGATTCCTGGATGGCGCGGACAACGGAGCCACCCTGGCCTCCAGTCGAACCGACGACGACGAAGATGGGTGCAGAAGAGTCTTTGGAAATTGTCATGATGGACTAGTTCGCTGAGATGGCCAAAGAGGCGTCCCATCCCCGTTCTTTTATACGAAAATTGAACGCGTACTTCGTCACGAGATCGTTGCGCGTTATCCGTGCAAATTCTATGGACCTGGAAAGTTGACGACATCCAAACTACGACTTCCGAGGTTTTCGGAAAGCGCAACACGTCTGTGGCTGTCCACTTGCAATATTCTCGATCGCTGATTGGGTGTGTGCTTTCATTCCTACCTACCACTGGCAGGTAGGCCATTCGAATTTGCCATCAAGCTCGGGTCTGCGTGCATCTAGAATTTAGCATGAGCGGTCGACTGCGGCTTTACATGTTTTCACGATTCGTTCTCAAAAAAGGTACGAAATAGAAATACAAGAAATGAATTCTGAACATCTGACAGGTGAGCTCGATATACAGGCATGAAATAGCTGCGTATTACATAGTGATCTACCCTAAAATTCATCATATTGAGGCGATTCAGGCTCTTGCCTATATCGTTGTGCTGACAACGAGTTGTGTCCTCGAAGCTGTGTCCGACTCGTCGTCGCTCGTTGCCCCGCCGAAGAAAATCCGGTTCTGAAGTCCTCCCTCGGAGATGCAGGTGAGAAAGGAATATCACTCGCAGGAGACGGAGGAACTGAGTTGTAACGATCGTAGTCTTTCCTGTAGTCTTGCATGGCAATCAACTCGGAATTTCCAGTTCCTGGCGGGCAAGGGAAGTCTTTGTCAAACACTTTCATGAAATTTCTAGTTTGTGCTCTGGGCGGAGGTGAAGTGGCTTCAAGCGGAGGTCTATCATCGAATTTTTCGACATTCGGATTAGGGACGAAGAGAGTGGGGTCGGACCGCTGTCGAACAGCGGGTGAAATGACCTGGCCTTTTCGCATCTGGCGCATCGCTTCAAGAAGGTCCTTCGGGCAATGTCCTTCCTTCTCATAGGATTCCAAGTCGCCTTGTACACCCAATCGTTGCTGTACCCGGCTCCATACCTCCTTGTGGGTGTTAAATGGGATCTTCGAATTTTGCTCCAGCCAACGCACGACGTTGAGGCACCAAGAAATATCTCGAAGTGAGCGGCCTCGAGGGCCTTCGTAGAAAATAAAGGTGTGCAGCATCTTCTCTTGAATATAATTCGTTAACAAGTTCCCGACAGTCATATTGAACACCCGGACTCGATACCCGAGAAGGTTGAATTGTTTTAGGATTTCTGTCTGCTGCTCCGGGACGGAAGTCATATTAGTTTCTGACGTCGTCCGCTTCCGTGAAAGTGCCGCCTTGGTGCTGTAGTCTCTTCCGACGACTTGGAGTTTCCCCAGCTGCCTGAAGCGCACATTCATCTCGTTGTCTCGTTCCCGGCGCTGCATCGACAGGGTGTACGACCGACCGCGCGCCACGTCTTCAGGCTCCGTCGCATAGAAAGTCAGCGTGAGGGCGACGCCATTACTGCTCGCCGCGTAGTTGACGCTCATCTCCTGGATTGGCCAGTCGCACTCCTTCTCGCTTTCCCAGCAGCCATCGATGTCGCATACTCGTATGCGGTACCTCATGAGGTACGGAGAGATAGTAAGTGGGTGTGTTGGTGCTTTCGAGCCCTAGCGACCTAAACGTCATAATAATTCGCCCGCCACAAGCAATGCATTTACTTTGCCAAGACTAGCATATACGCGTTCCCTATGCGACTCCAATTTGCGAATGTGGTTTTGTCCTTTTTGGCGAACGTGCTTCGATCCAAATACCCTATTCACCTTAGGTCTTGTCGATCAAGAGCAAAGTGGACATGAAGATTAGCTTTCCGTCTGAAAGAACCTCGTGCAATTGGCTATTCGCCACATCTCTTGCCACGAACGTTCCGGCGGGAATGACTCATTTTGCGTCCTGTCTTTCAATGTATACTTGAATTGAGTTGATACAAACTTCCAAAAAAGTACAAGAAATCCTTTAGTAAAACAAGATATCGAACACACCTATCAAAAGACGACCGTAGGTTAAACACCCAGTGTATCCAACCATTCCTCCAGCTTCACAATGATATCCATGTCTTGACCATCTGGCCCTCCCACCAGGACCTTGTCCGCGATTCGAATGACCTCCACACCCTCCAGAGCGAGCCGATTCTTTGATACGAGCCGGTCGAACTCGAAGTTCTCGGGTAAGCCGAATATTTCAATAGGAAAGTCGGGTTCGAATGTGAACTCTGGCAGCTTCGACAGTTTCCAGAACTTCTCACTCAATTCGTGCTTGGGGCAGAGGTCGTTGATGGACTTGTTTGTCGGAGGAGGCGAAATAAGTGCCAATCCCTTGACTGGGTACGAAGAGACGTATGTTTGGGCTATTAGGCAACCCAGAGACCGAGCAACGAGAATAGGAGGAAATGTTATGTTGCTCGTCGAGACACACTTCTTCAATTCTACATGTAATGTATGCGTTCTGTCAGTCAGTAAATGGGCGTCAAGAACACTATGACAGACTCACCAGAAGCACAGCGATCCATGCATGCCTCAGAAGACTCATCCTCGTTTACTTCGCAGCGTATATCCGCATGGAGACTCGAGAATCCCTTCTCAGCGAAAGCAGACGCGATCGTTGCAAGCCTATTGAAATTGTTAGAATGTGAGATTTCAATGCACCGTCTTCTTTACCCTCTTGAAGAATTCCCTTCGAGAGCGTTGCAGCTGACGAACACAAGAGGTGTCGGTGCTTCACGAGGTGCGTTTGGGGATGGCGTGTATTCCACCGACGTCGACGCCACGCTTGAACTGAACCTGTTCGTTCGCCATTCACGACCACGACCACGACATGCAGCGTTCAGCTTGGAGCCTGGACGAGTTCGTGTTGCAAACGATCGAGCAGACCCGGAGACGGCGCTGAGAATGGCACGCTGCATGAGGTGCGCTGGCCAACTTTGGCGCAGTCACGTCGTCGTCATCGATGGGGACCACGATGCTTTCGCTCCCTCTGCGACGTGCACTCATCTCGGCCTCGAGGGCGACAGCGAGGCGACGCCGTTTCTCATCCGGTCCATCACCTCTGCTTTCACTCATGGACGCTGTCTTGGAACAAAAGGATGACAAAATCCTCGTCAAATCACGTATACAATATGAGGCCAGAGACGATCTCGCCCCCTTCAATGTCTCTCCGTCGCCTATAGAACAATTCCGGGCATGGTTCAAGGAGGCGCTTGAAGGAGGGAAAGTGCGAGAGCCTGAGGCGATGGCGCTGTCAACCGCAACGCCATCCGGCGTACCGTCGACGCGGTTCGTTCTCCTCAAGCAAGTCGATGCACGAGGATTCGTATTCTTCACCAATTATGACTCTCGAAAGAGCAAGGAACTCTCAGTGAATCCGCACGCGTCTCTTGCACTTTATTGGGGAGAAATACACCGACAAGTGCGAGTTGTTGGCCGGGTGGAACGCGTTTCGCGAGAGGAAAGCGAGGCTTACTACAATACCCGGCCGCTCGGGAGTCGAATAGGCGCTTGGGCAAGCCCGCAGAGTAAAGCCGTCGGCGACGGCGAAGTCTTGAGATTATTTGACGAGGCGAAGGAACGGTTTGGCGCGAAGGACGGCGCAGAACCAAATGTTCCACTTCCTGATCACTGGGGAGGATGGAGGATCATACCCGAGTATGTTTAACGGATCTTCGTCGACTCTCTAATGCTAACGTAAATCGATTTTCGCAGTGAAGTAGAGTTTTGGGCAGGAAAGCCCTCGAGATTGCACGATCGCGTGCGGTATATGCGCATTGAAAGTACCGAAGATCAGTGGAAAATAGAAAGACTGGCGCCATAGATGCGTGCTTCACAGAATTCATGAAGTTTATTTCAGGCATTCCCGAGGTTATGCGCTGAGGCTACTCGTGGCGCCGATAATTCCACAACCTTCCGAGTCTCTTCAAGTTCAAATTCCCGTCACACAAGCACATCATAGATTGATTTCGCTGTGTAGTCCCGCACAACGCTTTGCGAGTAATAATAATCTTCAGAATCACCATTGTTATGTAAATTGCACGTTAGTTCCCGGAAGTATCGACACGCGAGAAAGGAAAGGCCGCAGGCGCGTAGCCGAGAGTGGCCCTTGTCACTTGTCCTCTTACCACCACCAACGCACTCGCTTCATGTCGGCACTTGTCGACATCAACGACGACGACGAGCACCAGCGATCTCTTTCCTTCTCAGCTCCTGCACCTCCTCCCGAAAGCCCGGCGTTATCCACAGACCCCTCTCGCGCTTCGTCAGTGGGCCCAAGCAGTAGCTCCTCCTCGTTGAAGAGGGCAGCGTCTCCAGATCTCGACGAGGACGATTCCGGTAGGAGAAAGAGAATGCGTGAAGAAGACAGCGGGGAAGGCAGCAGTATGAACGTACTTATGGCCAGTACGACCAGTATCATGGAGTGCGACCACTCTCCAAGGACCCCGCCCGTTGATGGCGAAGCCCTCGCGGAAGATCTGGGGCAAGAGCTTGAATGCGGTTGCTGCTCAGGCTTGATCTATAAGCCTGTAGTCGTGAATCCTTGCGAACATTTCTTTTGTGGAAGGTGAGTCAACGGTACAACTCTACGATTTACGTATGCTCATGCTCGATTGGTCTGGGCGTAGTTGCTGCGTACTATGGATACGGGTAACGTGTCTTCCCGTTCCGAAATGAATGTATCACTAACATTGTGTAGAATGGTGGCACGAACTGTCCCAAATGTCGAGGACCTTCATCCTCAATTGTACCTTCGAAGCCACTTCAAGTCATTGCGGATGTACTTGCCCGTGCCGATCCTAGCCGCGCTCGTTCGGAACGAGAACGAGCTCAAGCAGACGATGTATACCCAGAACCACGTTGCCTTAAGGTATGTTGTGTACACCGCGTAGTTGATAACGGAGCTTCAGCTTTGTGTAGTTCCCTGCTCCTAGAGAACCGTCCCCGGAACCAACAATCCCTTCGACAACCGACTTTCTGCGTCCTTGCCCGCACTGCTCTCCAGGGAATGCATTTAACTACGTCTGCCCGATACCGATTGTAGACCCGGACGTTGACGTGCAGAACGCATGGCCATTGGAGGACGGCGCTCCCGACGGACACGCCTTTTGCGGTAACTGGTGCGCTTTATGAGCTGATGCGGTATGCCAATCATAACTCACTTCTATCCGACAGCGAGAATGTTCTGTCCTTACAAGCACCACAAACCACCAAATGTGATTTTTGTCAAGTATCGTTCTGCGGGATAAATATTGCGAATCGATGTATCGCCCATCCTCTGACATCTCAGCATCCGCACAACATGTCAGACGTAGGGGACCTGATTCAAAGCGCCGAAGTATATGATTGTTTCGACGGAAACACTGTAGAAGTCGATTTCATGTTGGACCATATGACTGCTCAAGGATACACGCCTAGACATGTTTACAGAGAGGTTGGTGAACGCAGAGCAATTCTAGAAATCAATATTGACGGAAATTCGCAGATTGTTCAGTCGTTCAGTTCGAAGCCGAATGGCTTCGCTCCGATGTTTGATGCCGACCTTTTTACGGATATCCACAATGTATCTCCGGGTGGTCCTGATCCAAACCCATCTGCGCCGAGGCAGAAGATTTGCCGTCTATGCGCGTCTGAAGTGATGTTGTATGGTTTGAGAGATTGGTGGATTGAAGAGCGTAGAAAGGGATTCTTGGAGGGGCCAATGGTCGACCGGAAAGACTGTCCGGACGGAAGACACTGTCGAAAGCAGCAAGATTTAGGTTCGTAATTACTTTTTCATTACTGAATAATCTCTCAATATTTTTCCAACAGCTCATGCAAGAGAATGTGGGTTTCGTGTCTTCAGCCAATCATACTCATGATCCTAACTTTCATGTATAGTCAACCATGTTATCATCCCTCCAACACCTATCCCTGCACCTGGCGATGCGTCATCCATACCTGCAAGTACGAGTGGTAATTTTGCGCAAGCTCCCCCCTCTTCGGCCCCGAGCCCACCAATAAGCCGAGAGGGATCGGTAACGACAGGCTTGCCGTCTATCAGGGACCTCGACATTCCTTTCGGGTCGTCGTATATGATTCCCCCAATGTTTTCCAGGGCTCCTGGCTCTTTGCAGGCTTTACTTGGGGAAGGCAATGGGGCAGGGAGCTCTTCCGTCCCAGTCACACCTACCGCGGACGGTTCGGTTAGACAAAGCAGCGCCGATCATAATATGGGTGAACAACTGCACAACGCACCATGGACTAACGGCGTCGAGGGTCGCTCCAACGAAACTTCCACACTGAGGGGCGCTTTGTTGGAGTCTGCGATGATGGACGGTGCTGGTCACCAGCCAAGCGCTATTCAAGGGCAGATCGCGGCCGACTTGGGCTACGTTATGGATCCTCATGGATTCATGGTTAGGAGAAGCAGTGACGAAGCGATGGACGCAGCTATGGAACGACGTGTAGATGCCGAACTAGAGGCGCACTATTTGGCAGCGATAAGGCAGGCGCTTGCAAGAACGGAGGAGGCGGAAGCGGATCTGTCGAGCATTCGTAATCAACTCAGAATGCAAGACGGGATGAATTGGGGCGCAACTTATGGTGTTGGGAATAGAAATACGGGCTTACCGTCAGAAGGCAACTTGAACAATGGAGCCTCAGCCAATGCCCTTATGTCCCAACTTGGCGCTGAGTAGACTTTCGGGGTCTCTCGATTCGATAATTGGTCGTTCATATAGATACAGGATATCCACATTCATGGAAGGTGTTTTATTCTTGACTCAGTTCACTTAGCATGTGTCGTTGGATGCACACCCAGTTGTTATCATCATTCTCTTTCATATTACGATTAGGTCGTCTACATGTACTACTACCTCGTAGAGAGGTCACACTTTCCTTTCTCTTGTCGATATTTCTTTCGTGCTCTGATGCCCCCGTGTTTTACCAGCTACATTTCGTAATGTTCGTTTCCAGATGCATTTTTTTCAGCCCAACTACGTCACCAAATTGAAGATGTATAATAGTTATCTGCCACCCGCTCGCTACAATCATTTGCATTGGTTATGTTTGAAATGGGTGCTTCAGCATTCCACTCGATGAAACAAATTCACGCCCATAATTCAAGAAACACGTCGATACACTCCGATAGGCGCAAAATAACCTCAGAATTCCACGTAATGTTACTACTGGTACAGGTGTAGAAAGAAAAGGTCGAGACTCTGGAGAGAAATAACTTATCAGCTATCCAAAAACGAATGGTAAATAGAGAGATCTACGATGAAAAAGATAGAAAAAATAAGGAGAAAGATATGAAGTACATGATCATAGGCCGCCCCAACTATTGATGCTGCCCCCATACATACCATCCGTCTCTTCGATCCAGTGATTAGCGGCCTTCCGTTGCTCTCCAGAGCTACTGGAAGTGAATGACAACCCATCCTGCCCCTTCTTGTTCCCTGCCTTGAGTTGCTCTGCCAATTGTTCGAGCTTACGTTTCTGTTCCTCCTTACGTCTGTTCTTCTCCATTGCCTTAGCCGCCTTGGAACTCAGTTGGCTGTCCCCACTCTCCATCGAAGGTGTCCAAGGCAAGGAAGGCGAAGTTGGCGTAGATGGCGATGCAGCTCGTTCTTGTCCAGCGCCCACTTTCGCTCGAGACTTGGCATCATCTCGTTCAGCCTTCGAGGCTTTCGAAAAGATAGATCGGGCGAGGAATATACCACTACCGCTCCCAACTTTAGTAGGTTGGCTCTCAGCGCGGTTCCTTCCGAAGAAAGATCTGGTCGGGGTTTCCTCTGTGGACCCTCCGTTGGAAACATCACTGGGTATCCCAACTTGGCTGGGGAAGTTTGGCGTCGTAGGTGAAAGTGATTCGGGTGTCGCGTTGTTAGGAGATAGGCGCCGTTTTGACTGCGAGAACGCTGCTTTGAGATCGTTCCAAGATGCTGACCGCTCACGCTTGATCTGAGGCGGCTCCTCTTCGACATCTTGCAGCCGCTGCATCTTCCCAGGTGGAGGGTGGACTTGCACTTCGACTATATTTGTGATCTGGCTCGGTGTCGTGGAACGAGAATCGTCAAACTGGTTCTCGTACATATCACTTTCCATGATGGGTCCTAAAGTGACCACGGATGGCTGAGTGCCCACGTTTTGACTTGTCGACGAAGTCAAACCCCCGAGTACGCTCCCAAAGGTATCCAGTGGGGTGTGTAGCATTGGAGATTCTGGAGTGATAGGCGATTGCGCATGTCCTCCTGATGGTGTCGAAGGAGATGACAAGGATCTTGATGTCTGCAATGATGATGATAAAGAAGGTGTATCACTGACGTCGCCCTGATGGGCCGGGCTCGTACTTCTAGATATTTGAGATGCCCCTAGGCGAGACGATGTACGAGGTGGTAGAAGACCCGCCTCGTGCGACGAGGAAGACGATGAAAGTAACGATTCCGTTCTTTGAAGAGTTGGGTGTCCTGTTTCAATCTCAGAAGGTGCTTTTGATGAGAATTGGCTTGGAGTTGAGGTTTCTTCACTATGCAGAGGTGAGGTGGTTTGCGCTCTCGCAATCGACGGGCCGGAGCCTGGAGCTACGAGTGATGATGATGCTATTGTTGAGAGCGTTGGATGAGATGCAACTCGCTTGAGGACCCGCTCAGTATTCGTCGTTGATGGATCTGAGGACATCTTCGTATCTGTAGATTCATCAGCCCCGCCGTGATCCAATGCAGAGGAGCTTGACGGGTCTGCTTCCGCCGTCGAATTGGCTGCATCCGCAGATTTGAGCGCTTGATAGAGGCTGTCCATACTCAAATTCACGGCATGTTTGGGTCGGAGATGAGGTGGAATAGCTTTTGCCGAATTTATTGAGCTCACGGATCCTCCATGTCCGGCATGCGACGTCCCGGGGGCAGAAGTCGGGGAGGCGCTCGACACAGCATGAGATCGACCATTCACTCCTGCACCTAACGCACATTAGAAGAACAATCAGATTACAAATCCACGTTACGATACTGGGATTCTACCATTATGTTTAGTGGTTCCCCCGTTAGACGTCTCAGAACCACGAGTCATGCCACGCAGATCGGACATTCCTCGAGGTCGAGAAGCGCCGTGATTTCCACTGGATCCCTCCGGTCCTTTATCGCCACCAGGGGCATTCGAGTTACCGCGCGATCGCCCAGCAGACCGAC
The DNA here is from genome assembly GCA_001020605.1 of Schizopora paradoxa. NCBI lineage: Eukaryota > Fungi > Basidiomycota > Agaricomycetes > Hymenochaetales > Schizoporaceae > Schizopora > Schizopora paradoxa. The sequence goes on from KQ085912.1 coordinate 111,086, forward strand.
GACTTGAAGCCTATAACGGAGTGATTAATTTCAAGACGAAAAGACATTCAGTGAACTTGATGAACGTACCATGACTGACTTCAATGCACTACATTCCAGAATGGAGGTGAGATGTTATTCTCAAGAAAGGGGATAGTCACGCACCGAATTTGAAGACTTTGACATGAGCACAATGTCGCAACCTCGTAGACACCGACGCTTGTCGCTGGTGTCAACGCCCTGTGCATAGCGTGCTTAACGAGGAGTTGGAGATGAGGGAGGTTGTATGTCGCTGATAATAGCATAAGTTGACTGAGGACCGCGGGAGCATGTTGTAGAGGAGTCAATAAAGCCAATGAGTAAAAGTATTGCAGTAAGGCTAATGTGATGGGATAGGGTTCCGAGAGGACTAGTGAGCGCGGGCTCAAACGTGGATCTAAGCGAGGCTCTTCACCGCCAGGTCTTGCATCCGCAGTTGGGTCTGGGACGAGCAGTACATCCCCATTCGCCGGCGGTATTGATTCCAATGCGCGCGATGCATTGTCAACGAATAATTTGCGCTGATCTTTGAACCAGGGCCAGCGCGACTCCAGAATCTTCCGAGAGCAATTTATTCGACGGCCATCGTCGCACACGACCTCGAAATCTGCAAAAAGCTCCTCTTCCAGTGCTGCGAGCCCAAGCTCCTGAGACCGCAAATCGAGTGTCAGGGTGGGCGCTTGATATATTCCAAATGCCTCGAGATCGATCACGGCGACATCATCCCATGATAATAAACGTCGATTGTAGTCTTCAACAAGATTGCCAGCGCGGTTCCCAAAGATGAGGAACTTGCTGTTCCCTGGTACGGACCATAGGCATGCGCGGAACCATGAACCACTACTCAATGCAGAGCCTGGATCAAGTCGTGACCACGCCATCGTTTTCAAGTCGAGAGCCCAGATAGAATATGACTGATAGGAATGTGCAAGGTAGGTACCTGCAAAAATGAGATGTGTGCCACAGATAGCTCCCGTCGGAAATCGTAAGCCAGGAGGAAGAACAGTGCCGGTCATCGATGACGACCGTTCCTCTAACTGAAACTCCTCGCCGCCTTGCACGGGTTTGAAAATTTCCAACTCTCGTTGAACATCAGTAAACTTGGATAGATGAGTGAGTGTTGGTGACGATGCAATAGTTTGGTACGCACATTATAATTACTGTATAGATAGATGTCGTTCGGGAATTCATCCGAAGGTTCAGTGGAATAGGGAAGATGGGCGAGTTTGTCGGAGGGTGTGTATTCTCCCTTTGCGGAAGAGGGACGCTTATCCACCTTGTACCTTCCGCCAGGCGGTCCAAGTGAGGTAGATTTCTGAGCGCTCGACTTCATTTCCTCCGCTGGAAACCTGGTCCGCATGTTTGCGGACACCGCTACGCTGCGATACGTCCCTGAATGCCGTCGATACTCTCGTCGATGCACCCAGGCTCGCGCTTCGAGATCAAAGACGCAGACGTCATCTAACCAGAGGTTGTTCAGATCTTGTCCGCCAATAATGAAGAGCCTGTTCCCTGTTACAGATGAAAGATGTGCATATCGAGCGCGTGGAATGAACAGGCTCGAAGGCTGCTCCTCTGATGAAGTACTTGGAGGGGCTTGACCTGCAGGCAGCCATCGTTTGGATGAGAGGTCGAAAAATCGGACATCGTTGAGAACACAGAGGTCATCGCTCGTCGAGGTGTCTGCTTTATGGCCCATTCCTCCGAAAATCACCAAATGGTTTCGCCCTGTAGAAAGATGTCAGGAAGATTCACCTATACGCTGGTAGCATCACGCACAAGTATCCGTGCTATGGAAGTAACGTGCGCCAGGAACGTCATCTTCGAGATTTGGGACAATCTTCTGCCACACGAATGTTTCGAGGTCGAACATGTATAGGTCGGCGACCATTCTGCGCTCGGTCACCAGTCGACCACCCTACGCAGAGTCAGACCACATGCTTCAGCGGTAGACTTTCTCTCAACTCACAAAGAGATACATCTTACTCCCCACCACCGTCGTCGAAGCGCCCTAAGAACACAGACGTTAGTTACAGACAGCAATTTACCGAAAGCAATTTACCACGAGCTTCGGCGGGACATCTCCAGTCGTTTTACGCGAAGAAGTAGTGAGATCCGATACAGAATGCATCGGGGACCATGCGCGAGGTGATGGGCGCTGAGTAGGGGGTGGTCAACGTCGTGGAACGTGTCGAAGTCGTCGTCCTCATCTCGCGACTGTCGACGGCTGTCCACGCCTTCGGAACGTTCCGAACTCATCAACTTCGTAAACTTTCTGCAAGCAACACTGCTGCAACAGCATTGCTGTTCGTAGTCGTGAATTGAGGTCAAAATTTCTTTGGTGTAAGTACGGTATAATAGACATGAGGCTTTAATTCTGATTAAAAGCACACAATAGATGATGTTTTCCATGTTCCTTCAAGCACGAAACGAGGTTGAAGGGGAAAGATCCCGGAGTTACTGCCCATAATTGAAATAACCGAGCTCGATGGCCTTGATAAACAAAGCCTACAGAAGTTGAACAGGGTTTATTCAGTCCAGTGATACAAAACTCACAAGATGTTTGGAATAAAACCGAGAGTGGTTGAAGCCGCCCCATGTATACCAAAGCTATCGACGAGATAACGGTCAGCACTCTGTAATTGCACCTCACTCCTAATGACAGCTGAGACTGACCCCAGGTTGGCCCGAGAAATTGTATCCCGCGTGTATTTCTCCGTCTTCTCCAATGCCCCAGATCTCGGACGTTTTCTGAATCGCCTCCTCTCCAAATACTTCTTTGAGATCTTCGCGAATGGACACCCAACCAGTGCTGCAATATAAATCAGAAACGCTCCCGGGTGAGACGTATCGGAAGAATTACGCGAAGATAATTGCGTCTGCCTCAAGTATAGTTCCATCCTCGAACACGATGGTACTCTCGGTGAGCTTGGAAATACCAACGCCTTGCTTGACTTTTACCCGACCTTCAATGATGAGTGGGGCACAACCCACGTCGATGACTACGACCGTGAGTTACGCATCTTTCTTGTTCGTCGGAAATACGACTCACAGTATCCTGCACGATTTTTCAGTCGGAGCGCAGACTGAAAGAAAGAAGAGACTTACCCCCACCCCGCGCGTAAACCATCAAAGGTACACCAGCATTATCGTTCCCGTCCGTCACGTTAAACCCGACCTTTCTCAAACCATCAAGCATTTCCTTATCAAAATCCAAGCGGTAGTGTCGAGTTTCTTGCATTAGCTGTCGCACGGCAACAATAGGTGTCGCGGCGGCAGAGAGATCGGATCGCTCAACTCTCCTTCCCTCGGGGAAATTGGCAGCCAAACCTGCTCCCATTAATTTCTCAGATACTACGCCACTTGCGGAACGTTGAACCATCGTAACGGATGAAGCACCTCGAAAGACAAGGTCTTGACAGACATCCGCTGAACTATTTCCACCTTTTGAGAGTTTAGGCTTGTGCGGACTGGCTTCAAGAAAAAAGACTCACTTCCTACGACAACCACACTTTTATTCGCGAAGGGGGAGCCACCGTGATATTCGCTGCTGTGGAGAATTTGACCTCGAAAAAGGTCAAGACCTTCCAGCGACGGTATAATCGGTTTTCCATACATGCTTGTCGCAATGACGATGTGCGAAGGATGGAGTGTCATCCTACCGCCGTTTTTGTTCACTGTAACGTCCCATTTGCCTGTCTCAGAATTATATACAGGATGGCCTTCCACAGTTGACTTAAGCCAAACCACGAGATCTTGAGTCAGGGCGTACTGCTCCATCCAATTCGCCAATCGCTCCTTCGGAGTATATTTTGGCCAATTCGATGGAAATGGTTCATAAAGAACTGATCAAGTGCACGTCAGAGCGGTGTACACAAACATTTACGACTTCGACACACAGTTATGATGAATCCGTGGTGTATGGAGAGCAAGCGTAGGATAACGTTTCCTCCAATTATCGCCTACACGCGCATTCTTCTCGACAATGATCGCCTTGATGTTCATTTGGCGGAAACGGGCGGCGACATTCAACCCAGTCTGACCACCTCCAACTTGAGAGAAATTTCAGCATGAATTCGATAGCTCAACAATATCGCAGTCATACTGATCAACGCGCTTGGGTCCTCCTCAATTTCATTCCTTCGCTTCTTCTCGATCTCTTCCCAATACAGAGCTTCGCGGTCGGAGATCCCTGATTCGTACTTCGATTCTTCGTAGCCTTTCCAGTCCTTAAGCATTAGAAGTAATCCGAAGGCCTTCCGGTCTCCATCGTCCGGCCCATCCACACTAGAATTTACAGGGAAATTAATGCGAACATACCCCTGCCCGTAAGCCCTCGGGGTTTCAAATGTGAAGCCCACGTCGACGAGCCGCCTTCGAGGCCCAAAGTGACCTATGCTAGGTGGATTCTCGTCGTCGAAGTCGATGTTAGAAATCTTCGCGCTAGCCAGTTCTTGGCAGAGGTAAGCCTTGGTCGCGTCTCGTCCTTTCATTGTTTTGAACTCCCATGAAAAGGTGAGGAGATCTCTGAACCATCCATCGGCCGCCATACAATTTACGAAAGCATCCGCATCTCCGCTGTATACTGCCAGGCGGAAGGAGTCGAGCCAGTCCTGGGCGACGCCGCGAATATTCGATAATTCTTCGTAATTCGGCATGAAAAGAGAGATGCTACTTCGACAGAGGTCTATGGCGTATCGGTAGGAGGCAAGGAGATGCTGACTCCTCGAGCTTGAATTTCTTCAGAAAGGACTCGATGACTAGCGCTGCTCACGTCGTGCGAGATAACGGCCATCCGTGTAATACATGCGACTGAGAAAAAGGATGTGAATGTTCAATTGAATGATTGTAAAAGGAAACATGTAGCTTGCTCACCTGCACGGTGTAACAATATAACCTATACTGTGAGAACAGTGTTTAAGATTGTCGGCGGTATAGTAAGATTAGAGAGGCGGGAAGTTGACGACGGAGTGAGAATCAGCCTCGTAGAATTAGTTCATCTATGAATAGTGCTCCTATATGCATGGGGACGGGCAATTCGGAACCTAGACGCGGGACCCCGTCTTCAACGCGGTGTTGTGGACTTGGATTCTGAAGCTGAAGGCTTGTCTGGCTCTCATAAACTTCGAACCGTAGCTGCACGAGGTAGGAAGGTCGGTACTCAAAGACGGATAAGATCATGCTGATTATGAGATGATAGCAGGCTGACTCGGACTTTTAGGCGAACGATCGTAACGGTCGACTATCTTCGTTCACAAATCCACGCGTTATCACGACTCTGTGATATGCAATATCGGTCATCCTGATAGAACGAATCGAGGATCTCTCACTTACGAACCAAATATCCAAGCTCGATCGCCTTTATGTATAAAGCCTGAGTCAGAAGGTGTCAGTCTCGAAATACCCGAGGCAAGCTGCGTACATACGAGCTGCTTGGAGTAGAATCGAGCAATGTTAAAACTTCCAAATGCATACCACAGCTGTGAGGAGTTTTGAAATGTCAATAAGATGTTCAACACCGAGGAAGCCATTTCTTACTCCGTTTTGTCCCGAGGGCCTGTACCCAGCACATAACTCACCAGACTCGTCGATGCCCCATATTTTCATTGTACGATCTATCATCTCCTTCTCAAAGGTCATCTCTAGGTCGTATCGTATCGACGTCCACCCGGTTCTACAAAGGACGAAAGTAAAACTCAGTGCTTGCTTCAGCTTGGCTTTGAAATCGTACGCGAAGACCACAGCATCGACTTCGACTTCAGTCCCATCCGAAAAGACAACGCCGTGCGTCGTAAATCGACAAATCTCCGATCCATGTTTGACCTTGACCCGACCGTTCGTAATGAGAGAGCCGCAGCCAACGTCCACGACTTGGTACTTGTCAGCTTTAATTCTTTTGCTGGAATGGTAAACTCACAATATCCTGAATAAAATACCATCAGTCCAGTTCAAATTCAAGAGTCAGCCCACCCACCACCAGCACGTTCATAAATGAGCAAGAGATGTCCAGAACCATCCGGACCATCATTTAGCACAAATCCTGCCTTATCCAGTTCCTCACGCAACTCCTTGTCGAATCTCAATCTTGAATCCTGCGTCTCTTTCATCAGAGTCCGAAGAGATTCGATTGGCATTGCAAATGATGCAAGGTCGACGTAGTTGATGTCTGAATCATCACGGTATAACGGGCTAATTCGACTGTCGTAATATTTGTCTGATACGACAGCCGACGCTGATCGCTGAAGCATAAGGACTTCTTTGGCTCCATTGGAGACTAAGTCTTGACAGATATCTGCTGCTGTATTTCCCGTTCCGACGACTATTAAACTTTTGCCTGAGAAGACCTGGCCACCCTCGTAGGCAGTGGAATGCAAAATTTGACCCTGGAAAGCGTCGCTGCCTGGGATGAGTGGAAGATTGGGCTTGCCATGTATGCTCGTAGCGATGACAACGTGTGAAGGTCGAAGTCGGATATGTTTGCCTTTCTTATTCACTACGAGATCCCATTTCCCGTCAACCTCATCGTATGTGGGCGAATGCTCCAGAAAAGAGTCCGTCCAGACGCTCAGGCCTTGTACTTTTGCATATTGCTCCAGCCAGGACGCCAACCAATCTTTTGGGAAAAACTTGGGCGCGTTTGTTGGATAAGGCTGATAAAGAACTACTTTCATGTCAGAGACTATCGTCAAAGTCTTAGGCGGAGCGTACGGGTATTAAACATCTTAGGAGTATGCAGAGTAAGCGTTGGATAATGACGTCTCCAGCTATCCCCGACGCGAGAAGTCTTCTCGACGAGGATGGCACTGATATGCATTTGTTGTAAACGAGCAGCGACTTGAAGACCTGCCTGTCCAGCACCGACTACAGAAGCTCGTAAGATCAGTTATTTGCGTATCTGAGGGTAGTCGTCATTTAGATACCTATAACGACGTCGGGGCCTTTGTCGTTCATTATTCCTGAGGGTAAATGAACTCCTTGGGAAACTTCCTGCACAAGTTCCTCGTGTCCTTTCCAATCGCTGATCATCATAAAGAGAGCAAACGCCTCCGGGCTCCTCGAATCTTCTTCACCAGGAAGGCATATCCGAACAAATCCTTTCCCTAGTGCTCTGGCGGTTTCGAAGTTGAGCGCTGCATCGACAACTGTTCGGGTTGGTCCGAAGTGGCCGATTCGAGGAGAATAGCTTTCATCCAAGCGGACGTCCAAAATTTCTGCTTTCTCGAGACTATGTTCAAGATACGCTTTCACTTCATCCTGTCCATGAAGAGATTTGAATTCCCAGGAAAACGTCATTAGGTCTCTAAACCATCCGTCGTGCTGGAGGCACCCGGCAAAAGCATCAAAGTCCGAAAGTTTGACAGCATCGACCAAACGCGCTAGCCAGGCTTCACAGATATATTGCAGGTCCTCTTGAGAGAATCGTTTGCCCGGATTGACCTGCATGTAATGCGGTACGCAATTCGCGATTATGTCTTCGTGGTAAGAGCTTGATCATGGCCTGGGTTATTCGAGTGTCCACGTCGCATCCCGACTGTTGCTTTTCGAAGACATCTCCGCTAAAACGTTACGCGAGGCTTTCCTCCTCTGGTGTAGCACCGGACAGTGTGTGGACTTCCGTTTTTCTTGCTCTACGTTCATCGAGAGTGATGTTGTGGTTCAAACATATTTTTTTCATCTTTTCGTCGTTGTTCGTCCAACATTCACACGATTGCCTATTCGGTATATGTATCGTCCCGAGGTCCTCGCCTTCACTCTTTCTCTTCAAATACTCATCTCGGCGCACTGAGCGATCCCAGCTGTCGTTTAGAACTCTTCACAATACCGTTTACAACCGCCGGTTGCTGCAAATTTACTCCTTTATCGACATGCCGAACGATTCAACGAAGCTTTGGGCAGGGAACATCACATGGGCTCATCAAGCACGTTTCCTCAAGTTCCTTGGTGCTTTTTGCCCACGAATCTATCGCAAGACTGTAGGAAGGACGGAGTTATAGACCTCGCCGCGCGATTGCAACCCCAACGTCTTGCATCTCGAGCCCGTACTCGACGGAAGTGATGAAGCCCGGTAGCGACATGGAGAACAAGACGGCGACCACGTCCTCTGCGTCCCAGACGGCTTTCCCTCAGCCGCGTCAATTCTCTAATAAGCTAGAAGAAAGAGCATTCTTGAAGTTCAGGTTAGCGCAAGCCTTCAGACTATTCGGAGAATTTGGTTTCGACGAAGGTGTAGCGGGGCATATCACCGTTCGGGTACGAATTGAAGGCTTCCAGTTTAACATCACACATTCTCATCCATTGCGTACCCCCTTTTTTAGGATCCCATCAAGCCCGATTGCTTCTGGGTCAACCCTTTCGTATGCTGCTCTTCGCTGAATTGCGGTCCTACTTATTGATGTCAAACGCCGCTTTTGCTAGGGTAAACATTTTGTACTCATCCAACCCGAGGATCTTCTCCTCGTTTCTCATGACGGAGTAATTTTGGATGAGTCCGGGCCACAGCGCCTGCTGAACACAGCGGCATTCCAGATCCATTCCGCAATCCACTCCGCTCGACCGGACGTTCTGTGCGCGGCTCACTCACACTCGATCTTTGGTCGGGCATTTTCGACTCTTGGGCGCGAGCTGGAAATGATCACCCAGGATGCTTGCAAATTCTACAACGATTGTGCAATCTACACGAATTTCAGAGGAGTCGTTCTGGATGAGGAAGAGGGTCGAAACATTGCAAACGCTATTGGGGATAAGAAAGCTGTGATTTTGCAGGTAAAGTCTGAAGTGCCTGTCTGAGTTGACATCTGGCTGACTGCCATCGAACGATAGAACCATGGCCTTTTGGTCGCTACTACAGTTCGGGAACATTAAAAGCAGCAACTCTGCCGAGCACCCAAAAATAAAGATTTCGCCGTCGGATAAATTTCTAAAATCATAACAAATGAAAAGAAGCGTAAATAGAGTGTTTTCGTTTTTTCGGTACTTTTGTTTCAAATTTTTCAAGTTTTAAAAATATAAATATTTTATTTTAGCCCTTTCGCAGACACCTTCTCCCTGTGGGGCAGTTAAGAAAGTGCCAGAAATGAAATTTGCGCTAAATAAGAGGGTAAATATAATATTTTATTGATTTATTGCGTATTTTCTTGGTATTATGTTTCAAATTTTGGTGCGAAAAAGTGAGAAAGTTCGACAAAAAGATTTCTGCTCAACAAACCTTGAAGATATGCCTCTTCTGAAGTGCTCTGCACTGTTTCTGAGTGAAAAGGACCACTTATGACGAAGGAGATAAGTTCCCAAAATCGGGGTGGCTGAGTTGTCGGTTTTAATATTCCCGAACTGTACATCTGTGGAGGCGACTCTGTACTATTTCCTTGCTCTTGAGAAGTGTTGCGAAGTGCAATTGCTCGCGGATGCTGGTGGTTATGGCAAGACACCCATCAAAATAAACAACGAAGAGGCCGCAGCTACGGGAAAGCAGATCGGTACGATGCGAAACGGGTGGTTCAGTGGTCTCCCACAGTTTGAATCGCTTGAAGCAAGGGAGGGAGTTCGATTTGACTGGCAGGGATGAGGAGTGAAGAGAAAACAGAGAAACAGAGTCGGGATATGATGAGGGCGTTGGTGAGGAGGGTTGTCCTTTTTTCTTTTTCACATGAGGGCTGTTCGGTATGACACCCTCGATCGACGTCAGTCCATAAGAATGTGAGTTGATGATATTGATTCGGGTCTTAACTGACGTCGTTTAGTAGATGTAACATTTGAAAGCTTTTACGTGTCCATCATGATGCGTGCGTTTCTCGGTTGAGGACCCTGAAGAACGAAGTCCAAGACCCCATGAAAACACCTCTATCGATATGCTGTTCGACTTCGGGCTGATAGTCATGTCTTACGTTTTTGTTTGACGGTGGAGATGAGTATCCACTCTTATGAGAAATCATCCCTTGAGACCTCTTGGTGCTGCGAGTCATATAAGCGCAGTGCATGAGCTTTGCCATAATCCTGAGCGTACGGGCAATGCAAACAAGGTAGGCTGCGAAATCTGCTAGGCGGTCGGTGTCTAAAATATTCAATCTAGTTTCATGATACGTTGATCTCATTCGCCGACCGTTGGCGCCGATCTTCTCGGCGAACGTTCCATTAATATGATCGTGACTGCGTCTCGCTGGCGTCTATGTCTTGTCCGTTGTTCTTCCACTTGTGGATCTTCGACATTTCGTGGCGCTATGTTTTTTGTTCGAGGCGAGCGGCGGTCTTTCACCCTCCCCGTATGGCAACCGCTAACTTAGCAAGGCCCCTTGCTGTACTTCTGGTCGAAGCATCAAAACATCGCAGTGCGCCTCGCCACACGCTAGCAAAACGCGCTACCTTGTTCAAGCCTTCCCACTACCTCGCCATGGCACTGTCCTGATGTAATGTCCCATTCACTATAGGTGGAAGGAACGTCATGATGTCTCTGTGATTTTCAGGAGGTGTTTGGTGTGTTTCATAGGTATGTTTTCCTCATTTGTACGCGCCCTCACAATCAACTAAGCCAAGGATGACTTGTCCATTTCGCTATTTCGATGAGACTTTTGACATAGATCTTGCTCTAAAACAAGTCCGTTGGATCCAGAGAGACACGGAAAGGCTCTGAAGGACACGAAGAACGCCGTAGTGTGAGTAATAATCACGTCGAATTGTCTTTCCTTCGAATTCTAGGTGAATGCTCGGCGTCGATGAAAAACATTTCATCGGCCGGCACAGTGCATCGGACTTTGATGTCTCTACGATCCTTATGTCATCCTACAGTTTATAAACTGTCTGTTTCTCGTCTAGGTTTTTGAACCATTCGAGTTTCTACACCAGTTCTCAATCCTCTCTCAGCCACTTCAAGTACTACTTCAACGATGTTGAGCTTCATTCGCATTGCTGTCGCTGTCGCCTCGGCCTTCGCGCTCGTCAAGGCAGAGACGCACACGGTTCACTTCGAAAACAAGTGAGTTGCAATCTGAAAATGGAGACGACTTATAGTTAACGTCGGTCATAGGTGCGGTCGTGGAACTGTGCGTCGCCCTGGAATGGGTCAACTATCTTTTCTAACAAGCTTGCTGTAGCCCACCCTCGTGCAAAACGGAAAGATTCTTTCGACGGGTGGTGATTTCACCTCGAACGGACCACTGATCTCCGCTATTGCGTAAGTAATAAGTTTCTGGCAAACATTCCTTCGTCAATAACGGGATTTATTGTTTGTTTTGCTAAGATACTTGCAAACGGGTATGTAATAATACAACTTCATTCTGGATTATCTCGTATGAGACTAATGATATTTTCTCTCTCTCTCTCTTTGAAGGCAACTGTCTCCTCAATGGAGAAGGATGCACTCTCGTTGAGACCACCTTAGTGAACCCGACTTCTGCCGGAAGTGGTTCTAGCTCGGATATTTCGCTCATTCCTCCGTACGACTTTTTCTTTGGGTGGTTTGACGACAACATTCAACTAACATATGTTCATTGATAGTCACGCTTTCAATGTTGCGGCGGGCTTCGGGTACGTGTAGAACATTCTACTATGCATATGGAGTTACATTTGAAGTTCTGAACAATACTGACATGTCCATGTTCGACAGATACTTCGGCGGATGCGATGGTGCAGGTGCTGATTGTACGTGCTCTTATGTTGAAAGCTATTGTCGTGAGCTTATTTTTTTCTCTCAACTTTGAAGGCACGAGCGCAAACTGCCCAACCGCGTTCTTCCAACCTGACGATACTCACGTTCAAGTAGCGTGCCAATCTAACAATGTAAGCAATACGTCCATCACTACAGCGTGTCAGTTGAGGTAAAACTTCTGTAGGTCAACCTCGCCATCACCTTCTGCGACTGAGGGAACCGGAGATGGGCTTGATTGTTGTTCCAGGACATATCTTGGACCGTTTGAACATTTCAAAGCTATTCTGTTTGGTACCTTAATCGACTATCGAGAACTGGGATTTGATGTTATCTAGTGTCTGTAAGTGGTTTCGAAATGAGTCCAAATATTCGAGGCTTTTCTTGCACGTAAAATACATTCTCCCGCTTGAAATACTTTTGCGCTCACTTGCTTATCTGGGAAGATACCCACGCGTGAATCTCGTGCACGGACCACCCGAGTCGTTCTCTCGCTCGCGTTGGAGTTGAACAACTTGAATATGAACCACTCACTTCATTTCCATAATTCCATTGGCACTTCAATTACAACATCCTTTACTCTGCGAAACCACCTTCACGACGCCCACCAACACCGTCATATATATACTGGCTTAATTTATTCAAGCTTCCTTGGGTTTTCGAGAGGATCAGACTAGGAGGTGAATTCCTTCATAAAAACACCCGTCTGCATTGACCCAGTCCTATCGAGGAATCCTACTTCCCAACTTCACTATATGTATGCTATAGTGTAAGTGATCTAAAACAGTCACGATCTTTGGAAACAGCGCTCGAGTCTGGCCCAATTTTCTCCCATCGGCTCAGAGAAGTGAAGGTACGTACTACAATCCCATTGCTCTATTTGTGTATTCCATGCATCAGGGCTGATCTAGACGCCATGCACTTACTTTCAGAATTGTCCCAGAAATGGACCTTTCACTCGTAAAGGGGGGCCTTGTCTTGAGAGAAAGCGGTACAACGATACACACGTTTTTCGTTTCGAACGCTCTCCGCGTCTGCTTCGGCGAGAGAACATGATCGGATCATGTTCTCAAGCTCGCTGGGAGCGACAATGTGAGTTAGACCTCTCGCTAGCAACCCTAAGATCATTGTCATTTTACGCAGCAGCTATTCGTGTATCCGATGTCAGGCAGCCGATGGACAATCATCAAAATGTATTTTGAACTACAAGACAGTATCGTTCACATGCAGCGTCACATGCGAATCGTTTGCGACATCTCATGACACGCTCCTTCGATGAAAGTCGATGGAATAAAGGCCGTCGCTTTCAAAGGGCTTCTTTCGCTACCGTTAGGTACGGAAGCATTCGGCCTTTCAATGACTTACGATTCTATGCATAGTCTAGGATCAATCGGTCTACAGGACCGATTTTCAACGTACACTCTAGTGTGCTATTTCGAGTTGTCGCAATACCACACCGAGGAACTGTGCCGCTACAGCGATCCTAACCTCAGGGATCGTCGTCTGGATAACTGATGCTCGGACTTGCATGGGAGCTGCAAGGGTTTTATGTGTTCCGTAAGTAAGAATGCCCCCTTTATGTTCCGCATGCTCACATTAGCGCTGAGTGCGAGGAATGGGCAGAATTTGTCCATTTACCTGCATTTGGGGGAATTTCTGACACACGTTCTGTTCTTCAATTGATATATTGTAACAGAAACTGAGGTGAAACGAAGTGCGAGCGCGTCATTGACGCAGATTTATTCTCATCTACATAGTAAATGTTTGCTCTCGGCACGAAGTTGGTGTTGCATCGAAGGTATAAAAGGGTAGGAAATCATCTAGACTATTCTCCACCACCTTGGTCTCGTATCTTTCGCAAACACAACAAAGGCTTTGTACGATGCTCAGCTTCACTCGCATTGCTCTCGCAGTTGCTGCCGCCATCGCGGTCGTCAATGCGGAGACGCATACGGTGCATTTCCAAAACAAGTATGTAACAGTTTCGAAAGTCCCATGTCTATACACTGACTTTGAGTCAAGCTGTGGCTTTGGTACTGTACGCCCTTCGTCGATCTCGATGATTGCTTGGATTGACCAGTTTCCAGCCTACTCTCGTTCAGAACGGAAATATCCTGTCTACTGGTGGCGACTTTACTTCGAACGGCCCCCTTATTTCTGCCATTGCGTGAGTGCTTGTAATGAGAAAACTATACGCCGCCCCGTTATTGATAATACTTTCCCCCTCTTTCTCGCGCAGATACTTGCAGACAGGTTCGCGTGGTCGCCGTTCAGGTCCGGGATATTACTCATGATTAATTTAATCCCTTAATCAGGCGGATGTGGACTCAACGGAGAGGGTTGCACGCTCATTGAAACTACACTCGTGAACCCAACTTCTCCTGGAAGTGGCTCTAGCACTGATATTTCGCTTATCCCACCGTAAGTCATTTCTTTGACCGTCTTCATAGATAGGTGCTAATTTCTATCGATAGACACACCTTTTCGGTCACAAGCGGATTCGGGTACGTGCAAACTTCTCTCAAAGCTCGGTTGTAGTATCTCATTTCTCATTACAGATACTTCGATGGATGCGACGGCGCCGGGGCTGACTGTACGCACCCTTCATTCAATAATTCATAACTAATTCATGCGTCTAATCACCCTCGCTCTTAGGTACCAGCCCCAGCTGCTCGACTGCATTCATGAACCCAGATCAGACCAATCGCCAAGTCGCTTGCCAATCTGACAATGTGAGCCGTAAAATCACTTTTATCATTTCTCGATGACTGAGAATTTTTTTTAGGTCAACCTCGCAATCACATTCTGCGACTAAGAAAAGAGATATAGATTTCTATCCTGAACTGCATTGTTTTCGAGATTTCGGTGTTAAAACTTCTTGAAGTAGTCAAATAAATGGATTTTTGTTGATGTTTGTCCAAGTTTACCCTCATAGGTTTTCAGCGCCTATGTGAGCGCGCGCGCGTACCTCGTGCTTTCAGTTCAACACGACTCAGCGACCACGACGACCGCCAACCTCGACTCGAACTGCAAACGGGGTCTACATGTCAAGGCGATTTGATCAACAGAATACTCGAGAGAACAAGGGTGCTACAACTTTTGTTCGAGAACCAGCATGGACATCTCGTGACGCAGTATTTTTGCTACTGGATTGAAAATTTGGGGCGTTCGTGACTGTGATCAAGTCGACACGAGGCTCAGGCTCTGCCGAATTCTCTCTATACATGCAAAACGTTCATGCTGCGCTGTGTGCCTCATTCTACGATGCATCCCCTCTTGTAATTGTGCCAGTGAGAGACTACGATGATCAAGTCACCGAGTATCAGCGCAGTGCCATGTGAGTCCTCCGAGTCTTAAACACACCATGATCCAGATGTTTTTATAGGACTATAGGAATGGTCAAGTGTTCCTTCGTTCGAAGACATAACTTGCATAACTCTTCAGATGGTCCTCGAATGGCCTTAAGGAGTCAGCTTCCGCTCGGGACGTGAGATGGACGGAGTCAATGAAACCACTGCGGCAAATGGCTCAAGAGAACGTGCATTGTTTGCGAGCTTGCTGGCGGATTTGCATTGATCCGCATACGCAAATGGTTATCCGGTAGATTGTTTGTCGGTATGGTCTGGAGTTAAGGACTCCGGCGAGAGACAGTTCTTCATACGTCTCAAGGAATTTCTTTCTTTCTCCCGAAGAGGGGGATTCTCGAAAATGCATAAAAGGCGGCATGGAGTTCACCGTAATTCCACCAGTCCTTCATCGACTAGGTAGTGAATACAAGTACATCTAGTACATCCCGAGGATTCTCAAAACCATGCTCTCACTCGCTCGAGTTTCTTTCGCAGTCCTCGCCGCAGCCATTTCCGTCAAGGCGGAAAGCCACACGATTCACTTCACGAACCTGTGCGGAATATTTCTTTGATATCCCCTGTTCTTTTTCGCTGATGCTAATGCTGATAGGTGTGGCTTCGGTACTGTTCGTATCTCTTGCTGTGACCCCATCCAAATGAACAAGTGGTTGACGACCTCTCCTTGATCAGCCGACACTCGTCCAAAACGGAGTTATTCTGTCGACAGGCCAGGACTTCACCATCGATGGGCCCTTCAGGTCTGCAATAGCGTAAGTCTGTCTCTCAGCGATCGTCTTCCAGTCATAGTCACAAGTAAATGCTGAAACTCATTTTTCAGCTACTTACAAACAGGTGCGGGATCAAAATGAACTGTTCGGGATATTACTCACTTATTTTCCTTGTACTAAAGGTGGCTGCGGTCTCAATGGCGAAGGATGTACGCTCATCGAGACGACATTGGTAAACCCGACGACTCCCGGTAGCGGATCTAGCACGGACATCTCGTTGATTCCACCGTAAGATAACTCTCTTGATCCTCGTGAAATGCGAACTCACTTCCGTGCAGCCATACGTTCTCCGTCACGTCTGGATTCGGGTTAGTGTTATTCCTGAGAGTACACATGAAGAGATTGTTCATCGGCGAAATCGATTTCGTAGATATTTCAATGGATGCCAGCCCGCGGGAGCAGACTGTAAGTCTCAAAAGTCAGCGCATTCAAGGTAACTCACTCACTTATGGTCTCTCCAGGCAACAACCCCAATTGCCCGACGGCATTCCATCAACCCAACGATACAGGAGTACAAGTCCCATGTCAGTTGGACAACGTAAGCTTTGATTTTTGTCGTTCGTCAATACAATAAAGACTGAAGAGTCGAAACCCAGGCGGACCTCGCCATTACGTTTTGCGATTAATCTAAGTCTCTGGATGTAAAGGCCCTTTACTAGTAACATGGTTCAAGTGTCAGGTACCGGAAGAAATGAAATGGATATTGTGATGATAGTTTGGTGAACAAGGACTGGCCTTTCTACTTGATGATCGATGTGTTCCTCCCCGCGCGAAAAGAATCGTAGCGCACTCCTAAATAAATGAAAATGGGACAAAAATACACAATGAAATGCAAGTGAATAAACATATGTAAAGCAAGGTGCGAGAGCAAATGCAAATGAAATCCTAAGACCGGAACAGACGAGACTTCCGTTGAATGTATAGGTTGATTACTGTCAACGTTATCATGATTCTCCTTTTGAAGAGCTTCGTGATCGATATTTCACAATCCAAGGGTGCTTCAAGACCTCAGTCAATGGTAACCGTCTATCGGGAACGAATACGAGTAGCTGTCACAGAGGAGTCAATCTCTGCCGACATGAGCATTGTGCGGCCATTTCTCACCCGTTCAATCAGATCCTTCGCTTCTGGCGATACACTTGACGGAACCCGGAAATCCACTTTCGCTATCCGTTTGTAAGTCGCTGTGAAGAGCATGTCAAATATGAAACGCATGATTTCGAATTGGACACTCACCGTTAAGACCAGAAGAGCACTCAAATGGAGGTGCGCCGCAGAGAAATTCGTATGTAAGAACTCCGAGGGCCCATAAGTCGACCTTTTCTGAATGAGTCTTGCCGAGCACCATTTCGGGTGGAAGATAGTCGGGAGTTCCGCATAGCGTTTTCCGTCTATTGCCTGGCGCATGTACACTCCATCCAAAATCACCGATCTTCAGCTCTCCATTGATTCCCAGAAGAAGATTCTCCGGCTTGATGTCTCGATGGATGACGTGTTTCGAGTGCAGATATGATAAGGCGTCCGCCATCTGGTCGATATACCTTGAGCTCCTCTTCTCGGAGAACTTCCCGCACTTGCTGAGCTGCTTGTAAAGCTCACCCTTCCCCGCAAACTCGAGCATCAGGAAGATGCGTTTCTCATCGTGGAAGAAGCCGTATAAACGTATGATGTTGGGGTGTCGCAGGTTCCTCTGAATTTCAATTTCACGCCGCACCTGCTTTTCTACGCCTGACTCGACGATCTCGGACTTGTGGAGGCATTTGAGAGCGGTGATGTAGTGTGGTTCGCACTTCGTTCGGACCATGTAGACGCGTCCGAATTTTCCTTTTCCGAGCGGCCGGCCAATTTCAAAGGAGTGAAGATTCCATTCGCGGGTGGGTCGTTCACTGTGGCCATGATGAGATGGTATTCGAGCGAAAGAAATGACACTGGACTCACCCAAGTTTGCTGGAATCCAGCGCCAACGCCTCTGCAACCTCTCCTTCGACAACTGGCCCAGGATTCTCATCGCTCTCTAATCCACCATCATAAGTTCCAATAGACACTCCGTTGACGTCCTTTGTCGTGCCCGATTTCGGATTCGATTCGTTCACGACGGTAATCTGTTTCGACAACCCAGATTTTACGTGAGGTACATTTGCGTGCTTTGCGACCGTTGAGCCTGAAGTGTTCGTTCTGTCTTTGAGTGAGGCATTCCCTGCCGTCAATTTTGTCGGAAGTTTTGATTGACTCGGTTGTTTCTGGTGATGCGACGTGCCAGGTTGACGAGTCGATTTTGATGCTAAACCCATGTCCGAGATCTGCTTCGTCAAGGTCTCGACAGCCTGAGAGGTGGAAGTCGTCGAGTTGGACGCCATGAAGACTGGAAGAGAGGCCTAGAGAGGGACAGTGCTCTCTATTTGATGGTAAGAAACGAAACGAAAAAGACGCGTCAAACTTCAAAGTCAACGTGTGACGCGTTGGCATCACGTGTCTCATCGGGGGCTCTTCTGGTTCGTCGTGCTCGCCGCGACGCCGCCCCCTGGCGTTGACCTCGACGACAAATGACGGGCCACTGACGGCGAAAATATATCTGCTTTATGCACGAATTCTTATTTGCTCTGCGGAATCTCACTTCCTTCATAGTTCGAACTTCATGGTGTTCATTGGGTCGTCTGAGTTGTTTTGGAATCGCTCGCCATTGCCTTGGAGTCGTCAGGACGTAAACAAGGACGAATGGTTTGGAAGGCGCGTCTTTTCTCAAAATTTCAGTCTATCCAACACTGATACATAGATATGCTTGCGCCCTATTTGACTGTATTGCAACTGAGCTCGAGTCTTTCTCCGAGTCTGCTATTGAAGTCGGACAATGAATGAGTCGCTTACCCCCCAACTACTTGAAGAAAATGACGGGAAAATTTCAGAACTCTCCTGACTCCGATAGGAGCGAATGGTCTCCGAGTTTCGCTTTAATTCAATGCTTCAAACCAAGTTCCGACTCGAACTTGGGAACTCTGGCTATACTGGACCTAAGTTCTCGAGATTCGAAGAAGCTCCTGGGAGGGAAATGAGCCATTCTGGGCGTTCTGCTGCGATCTCTCCTTACGCGCACCCGGCGTGCAATGCAGCGTCTCGCTCATCTGATGATATTTCTATGACACGAGGTGCTTCCATACTCGCACCGAAGATACGCATGATGGACACACATCCTTAACCCTTTGATTTCGGTGTCTTATTTTCTAGGCATCACTTGCTCGGTAGTTGAGTTCAACTATTATTGTCTCGAACGTTCGCCTTACTCTCTCTAGCGCATCTTTTATTTATCACAGAACTCGTGATCATTACATCGTTTCGCGAGAACTATCGAAGTGGGGTAGCCGATCCGTGTGCCTCTTCTTGCATCAACACTTCACGTAATGCACGCAGTCGACCTCTGAGAACATGTGTGCGGGTCTCTCTTTCTTTATTTTAGCGGCGGCATGAAGCTCTAATGCGATCTGAATGATGGAACTCTTAATGTTGGGAAAGACTGCTTGATTGCTCGGATTGCGTGGTTTATGACTTCCATCCACCGTGTCATTCATCCTGGGTCAAGCTCTCAGGTAAGTCGCCATTATTTTGAGACCATCAGCTCTCTGACTTGGGCGCGGCACAGTCAAATTAAACTCTCTTCTTGATTGTGAGGAGTTCTTCTCTTTGAAGGCCGATCTACTTCTCGCTGTGTAGAGCATTCAGCAATAGTCTTCCATCTGCACACACCCGAACGAGCCATGCCGTCGCGGCGAACCGAAATACTGGAATTGTCGTCGATCCCCGTGGAGCTTGTAATTCCCTGGAGCTTCGTTTACCCTTATTGTGGGTAACGTTAACTGCTGGGTATTTTTTGAGTCTAAAAAGTGGGTCATCAGATGTAGAGCGACACACGTGTCGCCATGAAGTGTCTAGAATGAAGAAGTGCTCAATTTCCTGACCTTCTGGTTCATTACGAAACACGGAAAAAGTGAGTAGCAGCAACGTTCACATTGGAATGCTTCGTCCGGGTTCTACTACGGCGATCGTCGTCTTGAAGTCCTTTAAAAGGATCCCGAAGCGTTACTACACTTACTTTATCCCCTTCTTCAGATTTCGTTCTCTGCAACAAATAATTTTCCAGTGAGATGTGGAAGCTCACCACGATTCCTGTATTAATCTCTCGGGGGGCGTTGACCACTACAGGTACTCCTGGAAGCTGATTCTTTGACGAACCATTTGGAAGCTACAGACTCACTTCTGTAGGACAATTCAATTCCGCATCTGTGCTATCTCTTCTTGTCTAACGAGAGCTCCTGCCTCTGACTAACGTTCTAGCATTAGCATTTCGCCCATATCCCTTTTCCGTGAAGGATACTGATACAAATCTGGGGAGTTGGTGGTTATGACCATTCAGATTTCTTCTTTCACAAAGTCCCCCATTCCCTTGGCGTCAGGCAATGCTCGGAGAATAAAAGTCATCTATATGGCGAGTCTCTAACTTGATTTTAGCATTATTCTTTCGAATGACGACTCGGATTGCCTGGAACCAAAGATAACCAAAGCTTGTGGCGGTGCGAGATCTTCTTAAGAGAGTTTCGACGAACTCAGCGCCATCTCTCCGCCATCGTCGCCGCGCAAAGGGGACTCGTCTACGATGTTGGGCTCTCAACCTAATCTATCACAGCTCCTTGACACTGTCATCATTCGCGAAATCCGTGCGGAGGCGACCGTTGGGCCTGATCGATGGGGGAAAGTGCGCAATCAACCCGTTCTCGTATCGGTGTCGGCGCATACTCCCCTTGCGAAAGCTGGATTCTCCGACGACGTCAAAGACTCAATACACTATGGCGATCTTGGAAAAGAAATCGTCAACCAAGTGGGGAAGACATCGTTTCCTTCTCTATACGCTCTAGGAGAGAGCGTCGCGAAAATAACGCTGGAGAAGGGCGCGGATTCTGTGGAGATTGAAGTAGAGATTCTCAACCAGTTTCTAACGGCCAAATCGCTGTCTTCAACTTTGAATAGGAGTGCGAAGGTGGACTCAATTGAGCAGATGAGGCGAGACAAAATATCGATAAAGGACATCCTGTTACACATTATCATCGGTGTCAACCCTCCGGAGCGAATACACAGACAAGAAATATTGGTCAATATTGATTTTTGGCTTGTATCTCAGACGTGCCCAGACGTAGATTGGATTGCTACCTACAGAACTCTTACAGAAGTAAGTCGTTTTCTGGTCTATAAAACGACGGATCGTATTGACCTGCACCACTTTCAAAACAGACCATCCAATCCACAGATTTCCAAACTCTAGAAGCTTTCGCTACTAAGGTCGCTGGTACTATCCTAGGCTTCGATATAGCAGATACTGTCACCGTTACTGCTCAAAAACCAAAAGCGCTGGCATACGCGCATTCTTCTGGCGTTCAGATCACTCGAAGTAAAGCAGACTTGCAAGCAACAATCTGAAATGTAAGCCTGTTCCCAGACTCTCCTCAAAAATAAACTGATCTCGAGATACTTACAGATGTGAAATTTGAGAGGCTTCTCGAAGATTGTTATCTCCCTTGATAGCGTGTACACTTTACATGTACTATGGAATGTCAAGAGTTATAGATATAAAACATACCAGTGGTGGTTCATAGTAAGATTCGAGCTCCGCTACAATGAGGTTTCGCATTATTGCATTTCTGTCCGCAACGTCTTCGACAACTTGAACGACGACGACGACGCATCCGACGCACAATTCGGTTTGAAAATGATATTCCCATTGACATAGTGCACGCTTCTGGCTGCGATTGTGCGCACTCGACGGGCCTTCATTAAACCGCGATTGTACATGTAATCCCCGATGGCGCCCTGGCCGTCCAAGACACCGTGGCTCTTCGCTCTGAACCATCATCTGCTCGACGTCGAGGGGTTTTCTTGTCGTAGGTCGTGATGCGCCATGCCGACAGGACATTCTGCCTCCCAAAGCTCATCCGACGGCGGTCGCGAACATCCGTGTTCTGTCTGTTCGCCTTCATCCTCATCACCTTCACATTCTTGAGCAGTTCGCCGTCAGAAAGTTCAGAGGACGTCCCTCGCCCGTGGATTCCCAAATATCTTGACTGGACGAACTCGAGGCCAAAGGAGGGCTCTGGATGGGTGGACATCGAGGTGGACGTGGGAGGGGACGTGGATGAGCTTCCGAATATCCCTCCAACACTTCAGAACGACGAAGAGGAAACTGACGACTATTACGACTCCCTCGACGGCGCACGTAATCGCGCCGCTCAGCACACTTGGAATGCCAACGGTCTTCTCACAACGAACACAGAGGCCCCCCATCCAATATACGAGCTCATTCGCAAGGCGGAATCGAAATGGACGGAGAAGAACGCCAAGGCGAGTCGGACGATTGAGCAGGCTGTGAAGGAGTATGAGCGCCGCTATGGGAGACCACCGCCAACGGGTTTTGACGAATGGTGCGTCTGCAATAATCTAATCCCCTGTGGTTGTTTCAGCTCACTCGGAGATGCAGGTGGAACTACGTGGTCAAACACAATGTGCGTCTGCCCGACGAATACGACCAAATCTATCGCGACCTTGAGCCTTATTGGGGTATCGATCCCGAAGACCTACACACATCTCAACGCGAATGGGAGGCTCATCGCGACTCGTGGACAATTGGCAAGGATCTCCCCAAGGAGCCCGTTACTATCCTCAACACATCCCTCCCCGATGGCATGCTAATGGATTACCTCGAGTGGCAGATCTCGCCTCAGCTTCTGCTAATGGGCGACCTCTGGAGACACGTTCCCCCTTTTCATGCTACCTTCAGCCCGCACGATGCCCCCAATGAGCGCATCGAATGGGCATGGAAGGAAGCCGCTCTCGATGCAGCCAAACGCGGCACCTTCGTCAAGCCCAATGACCTCCCACCCCGTGAACGCTTCGGCTGGGCAACAGTCTGTCCACCCGGATCGCCCACACATGAGGACACACCAGTAATTGGATCCTTGCCGACGCCTCAGAGATCGAAGACATTCATTCACGACCACGTCGCCTCCATGGACGTCTGCCAGCATCCACAGCACCTCCTACTTCACGGCAACTTCCTATCAGCGTCCGTCGAGCCCATACCCGACCGCTTCCCCGCCCCTCAGTTTTCGTATTGCTCGACGAGCATCCACGGGGACATTCGCGCTATATCTCTGTACGCGACCGATGACTTCGTCCGCGACGATACGCGTTGGGAGGACAAGGTTGATGATCGTCTCGTTTGGCGCGGTGGTCCAACAGGCATGTGGCATATCGAGGCACCTAACGTCACCTGGCGCAACTCGCAGAGAATCCGCCTCGTAAACTACACAGCAGGGCGCATCGACTCTGGCTCGGAGTTCGAAGACTCTTTCGAAGTCGTTCGCTATCTCCGCCCATACCGGGGTCCAGAAGAGCCTGTCGGTGAACCGTTGGAGCGTCACCGAAGCGCAATGAACCGCGCGATGATGGACGTAGGCTTCGCAGCGGACTACGGGAACTGCGAGGGCATTGCGTGCGATATCATGGCCGAAGAGCTTGGACAGCGGGATCACAAGAGCCAGCAGGAGATGGGAAAATATAAGTACTTCATTGACGTGGACGGGAACGGGTGGTCGGCGCGTTTCAGGCGGCTCATGTCGACTTATTCGCTCGTCTTCAAGACGACGTTGTTTGCGGAGTGGTTCAGCGAACGTGTCCAGCCTTGGGTTCACTATGTTCCTATCCAGCTGGATTATTCAGATCTTTATGATTCGCTTGTGTTCTTCGCGGGTGACTTGGCGGGCGAAGGTGCTCATGACGAGCTGGCGAGGCGTATAGGCGCGCAAGGGCGAGATTGGGTTTCCAAGTATTGGAGGAAGGAGGATATGGTTGCGTATAGTTTCAGGTATGTGCTGGATCGTTGTCATATGGCGATCAAGTAACACACTAACATCTCGACTAGACTTTGGCTTGAATATGCTCGCGTTATGAGCCCTGACAGGAAGAACATGAATTTCGAGCTTCCGAGAAGAGGATGAAGGCATGATTTACGTATATTTTATTTCAAGATTTTTATGGTGTATCGTTCTATTTGTTGCATTTTACTAACTGTTCACTTGTTTTCCGTTGTTGTTGTATCATTGGATTTCATGTAAGTGTCTCCAGGAAATTTTCAGAGAAAATCGCTTTGCTAATGCGTGTTTTTTTCCTAGTGTTGTAACTTGCTTTGTAACGATTTTATCTACTCGGGAGGCAACGGACTTATACACGCTTTGGATATACTGCGATTCATACCTTGTTCGAACTGCGAAATTCACCTATCAGGATCTGACGGTGCGAACTCTGTTGTCTCGGATGTTGGGTTGCAATGCGTACTGGTCGAAGTCTAACAACGCCCCATGTTCACCACTCGTGCTTCTGCTAATCATAGGATAGGATAGAGCTGATTGCCATTTGATCTACGTGATATCTACACTTCAAACCATCGCAAACCATCGCTTTGAACCACTGGAATTCGATTTACCATTCCGTTTCGACAATCTCAGAATTTGGGAGGTCACAGCTGCTGTACTATTTTTAGCCGGATGCGGTCTCGAAGTTTGAGACATTTCTCTCGTAAGTTTGTCGCGAATCGCCAGAGCATCGATTCATATTATTCCTTCCCATTTCACCATGCGTAAATGTAAGCTTTTTATGGTCGATGTTGACGCAGGGGTCTCTCTCAAATGCTTTCTTTTCTGCAGGTTAACGAGATGCGCTTTGCGCCGCCGGTTCGAAGTGTATTCTGCTGTCGCAGTTGCCGTGAAATTTCCCTCGGTTTCGGAAGAGAGGACACTAACGCAATAGTAAGTGAGCCTTCTTCTCTTCTTCCGTCATGTCTAACCTGCTCCAGTGGGAATTGTTAGAAATGATGATCGAGGATTGGTGGATGTAACATTCTAGAAGATGAATGGGAAAGCGGATGAAAGTCTCGCTTAATGTCTAAAGGCAAAACACTATGGAGTGTAATACTCGTCCAATCGGAGGCGCGGAATTCAGAACGTAAGTCCTCGAAACGGTCGTCCTTGACCGTTGTGAGAATGTAGGTGTCGGATGTGCTGCTCGTCTATAAATTAGGGAGGTTTTGGAGGTTTGAAGGTCAGCATTATTCGATACTACTCATCCAAACAGTCGTCTTCTTACGATGCTCAACTCCGCCTCTCTCCTCGTCCCCGTCTTCCTCGCCGTCTCTTCCTTCGCCGCGCCTGTCCCTCAGGTTAAGGTATCGCTGCCCGTCTCCGTGCGCTTCAACCTCACGGACGGGAAGTTGCCGGACATCGACCGTGCCCGCGCAGCGCGCCTCTTCGAGATCGGACGCGCGAAGGAGCATCAAGTCTCCGGTGCGGTCGATGGCGCGCTCGACGACGTGTTCAACGCGAAACGCGCCGCGACCGCATCGTCTCTCGCTGTGACGAACGATGCCGTTTCGTATGTTGCGAACGTCGGAGTCGGCAACCCGGCCACTCAGTACTCGTTGCTCATCGACACGGGCTCGTCAAATACGTGGGTCGGTGCTGGAAAGAAGTACGTCCAGACCAGCTCGAGCACCAACACCGGTCACAGTGTTGTGGTCAACTATGGGTCCGGTAGCTTCTCTGGGACTGAGTGTAAGCTTGTTTGCTATCATGTTTTCATATTTCGCGTTGCTTATTTCTTACTTCGATCAGACACCGACACTGTCTCTCTGGGTCCGGGACTCGTGATCGACAAACAGTCGATCGGTGTCGCCTCCACCTCGCAGGGTTTCGAGGGAGTTGACGGCATCCTTGGTGTGGGTCCAGTGGACCTCACTGAGAACACCGTCTCCGGTGTCTCCCGAGTGCAAACCGTCTCGGACAACCTCTACCTTCACGGGAAGATCCCCACCGAGGTTCTCGCCATGTCTTTCAATCCCGCCACCTCGCAATCATCCGCCAACGGCGAGCTCACCTTCGGCGGTCTCGACTCCTCAAAATACAACGGGTCAATCACCTACACGCCTATCACCAAAACCGAGCCGTCCTCATTCTACTGGGGTATCGACCAGTCCGTCGTGTATGGCACCTCCCAAAGTGTGCTCTCCGGTAATTCCGGTATCGTCGACACGGGCACAACGCTCATCCTCATCGCCACCGACGCGTTCAATCGCTACCAAGCCGCGACAGGCGCGACGCTCGACAGCAACACGGGGCTGCTCTCGATCACGAAGGACCAGTACAGCCGCCTTCAGAGCTTGTTCTTCACGATCGGAGGAACTCGCTTCGAGCTTACCCCGAATGCTCAAATCTGGCCTCGCGCGCTTAACTCATACATTGGTGGTACGCGCGATGGGATTTACCTTGTCGTCGCCGATGTAAGTTTTATACGTCCATTATCATTGCAAAGTGTGATACTTATTGTCATCTTCCAGATCGGTATGAACAGTGGCTCGGGAATGGATTTCATCAACGGCTACACCTTCCTCGAGCGCTTCTACGCTGTCTATGATACTTCCAGCAAGCGCGTCGGTCTAGCTACCACCGCCAACACGAAGGCGACGACCAACTGATCCGATTTCTTTCCTCTCTCTCTGACACATTCAACCGGACAATTGATACCATAGACGCATTGGATACCTTTAGACTTTCAACGGACTTTCAACGGACGGACTTTCTTACGGACATTGAACATAGACAATGGACTATATTACTAAAGAGCGTGCTAGCATCTCTTGTGTACTACTACTTATCAATGAAAATCAAAATACTCAAACGAATTTATGATTCGGGACAGGTTTTTCCAACTCGGGTGCTCTCCAAACGCGGTCAAGTAACAGAAATTACAGCTTTGCGTACGCGACTGCGAACTCATTTGGTGATGATCATATTTTTGCTTGGCGCAATATCACATAGTCCTTTGAGTAAGTCCGGACTTGCCATCCTTGGATGAGTTTACTTGCCTTCCAGATCAGGACCGTCGAAGCGTCGATCGTCTCGCTTGACGCGTCGCATGTGCTCGTTCTCCTTTGACCCTCTCCAGCATTACCGACTCCTACAACCATCGATTTATAAACGTTTTACGGACGAGCATGCCTCTTGTTTCCTAGTACCTGGCAACTGTCAAGTCAAATTTTTGCACCGCCGGTAATTCACGGCCTCCCTCGAGAGCATTGACTGAATTGAACAAACGTGCTGAATGAAGTCTGGGCGATCACAATCGTCGGGAGCCCTGGCTGTGAGGTCGGCTAGCGGTAAAGTATTCCGATCTTCATCAAACTTTCATCGTGATAAATTTCTTTTGTTTTTTCTGTAGACGCTGGGATGCAGTGGGAACGCTCCTCAGTCCTTCCTGTCAATGCGATTGACAAATTATAGATGTGATCGTCATCGTCTCGCGGAACGTGTTTGTGTGTTGGACATGTGGGCGGTCGACCCACGTCTTGTCGAACACTTCGCGACGGGTTATCTGTGCCCAATGGCGTCTTAATCGGTTCGTTGATTGGGAAAGGTGCATGCTGCAGGGCCGTTCTGTATACGCTCAGCGCTACGCCCGGCGCCGTGCTGTGTCACTCGGACGGTGGGTGCCCTGGACTAGCTTTTACTCAAAATGTTCGCTTCAGTCCAACCATCCCGAATCCCTCTTATACCCCCCGTGACGGGCGCGGATTCAAACCATCCATCTCGCCCTCCTCCCTCAGGACATGCGCGGCCATTCCACTGGCAGGTCGCCCTTAGGACGCGTCCTCTCTGCTCTCCGACACGGTCGACGTGGTCGGACTTCCGCTCTCTGCTTTGTTGTTGTCCTATTTCTCTTCTTCACTCTCATTCGCGACCCTTCCTCATCTCATGACGATTACGACGACGACGCCAGCTCTTCAGTGCTGAATGACCTTGAATATTTGTCTCTCTACCTCGAAGTCCACTTGCCATGGACAAAGCCAAAGCCCACCTCGACTTTGCACTCCGTCGAAGCTGCTCAAATCTACGAACCATCCAACACAAATCGTCCAATACTCCACGCCCCCCTTGACGCCGAGGACGGAATTATCGACGATGACATAGTGGAACCCATAGAAGTCGAAGAACACCTTTGGGACGCCAACGGTCTGCTGACCGTAAACCAACGTGGTCCACACCCGATCTACGAGCTCGTTCGGCGAGCTGAAGCACAGTGGGAGGACAAGAACAAACGGGCAAGTAAAACCCTAAGCCAAGCAGTACACGAGTACAGGCGCAGATATAACAGATTGCCGCCCACCGGCTTTGATCATTGGTGAGTGATAGTCATGAGGTATTAGGATCAACGTCGGGGACTAACAAGAGTTTATCTCGTGTAGGTGGAGATACGTTCAGGAGAACAATGTCCAGTTACCGGACGAATACGACCTGATCTATCGCGACTTGGAACCGTACTGGGGAATTGACCCGAAAATACTCAGCGCAGCTCAAGTTCATCGCGAGCATTTCCGCGACTCTTGGACGATAGGGAAGGTGGATTTCGACGCACCAGCCAGCGTCCTAAACACCTCCCTCCCCGAAGGTCAAACCGAGAATTTTCTCAAATGGGGCGCATATCCCCAGCTCGAGCTTCTCGGTGACCAGTGGCAGTACGTGCCTCCGTTTCGCGCGACGTTCAATCCACACGACGCCCCAAGTCAGCCCGTCGAATGGGCCTGGAAAACTGCAGCGCTGGACGCTGTGAGTCGCGGTGAATATCTGTCCCGAGAGAACTTCCCTGCTCGGGAAGGAAAAGGGTACGCCGCTATGTGCCCCCCTGGCTCGCCTGGTTACGAGAGTGTGCCTTCATTCGAGGAGCTGCCCGCCTCGCAATCGAACAAGACGTTCATCTTCGACCACCTAGCGTCCATGGACGTATGCCAGCATCCCCGCTTACTCCCACTTCACGGCATCTTCCTCTCAAAGGGCAATGACTTCGACCCAGATCGGTTCCCCACTCCGCAATTCAGCAATAGCGCAACGCAAATGCATATCGACATTCATGCTATCTCGTCCTACATGAACGACGAATTCGCTTGGGAGGATCCGAAATGGGAAGACAAAGACGACGATCGACTGGTATGGCGAGGGGGGCCAACTGGAATGAAGCTCCAAGAAAAACCAGGCATTAATTGGAGAGGAGCCCATCGCCTCCGTTTCGTCAACCTCACATCTGGGCTCATGGGCATCGAAGAGCCCGTCTCGTTTCTCCGTCCAACTTCGGATCCCTCCTCCCCCGTCGATCTCCCCACAACTCGCCCGCGCGGCGTCCTCAACAAAGCCATGATGGACGTCGGGTTCTCCACGGACTACTTCAACTGTGCAGGAGATCCCTGTGAAGCCATGGAGAGCGAACTCGGGCGGCGTCCACACATGTCGCAGCGCGAGGCGGGGAAGTACAAATACGTCTTCGACGTCGACGGCAACGGGTGGTCTGCGCGTTTCCGCCGGCTCATGTCGATGCACTCTGTCGTGTTCAAGGCAAGCGTCTACCCTGAGTGGTTCAGCGAGCGCGTGCAACCTTGGGTGCATTACGTGCCCGTCCAGATGGACTACTCCGATCTGTACGACTCGCTGGCGTTCTTCGCGGGCGATATCAACGGAGAGAACGCGCACGACGAGATGGCGAAGCGAATAGGAGCCCAGGGAAGAGAGTGGGTGACAAAATATTGGCGAAAGGAAGACATGGTCGCGTACATGTTCAGGTAAATGTTTTAGTCTTTCGCATCGCCGGGAGTCCACAGACTGATTCGCGTTCCAGATTGTGGCTAGAATATGCTCGTCTCATGAGCCCTGACCGAAACGAGATGAATTTCGAACTTCCTCCTTGACCGTCCGTGTGTATTGAGTACATTGTTTCTTGTTGGTGTCTTCTTGTCTTTCTTGTTGTTTGTTGTCACCTGGTATCTCTTCTTGTGCATTCACTGTTTTGTAGGTACATATCGCGCATTATATTAGACATTGCATCTCGTATCCTTGCATAGGGCCTTCACATGTATTATCATCAACGTAGAGAAGTTTCAATAGTTATAAGAGGAAAATACCATAGTCAAATTCGATCCACGTTTGTCAGTTCGCTTTGTAGAGTACAGGAATTGTGCGATGAAACGTGAATATTAGCCCATGAGTGTCGTTTTCAAGAGAATCCTCGAAATGTCCAATCCCGAGGGAGAACAAGGTACGGATGGCGGAGTAGTTCCGTCGCCGTAAGGCGCTCGTTTGCATAGTTTGACAGGCACTTGTGGCGGAAATCATCGAGGTCGGGTAATAGTTCGATCTCAGTGGGGACCGGAGGCAACATTCTCCTGTCGTCGATAAGCTGATCAACAGCACCACGAAAGAAAGAAAAATTGTCGTGTCAGCGCTCGCGTTTCAAATAGCTCGAGGCACACACAACTGCGCAACGAGGACACTCTTGTACTAACCTCGAACATGACGGCGTCTCCCCATGGTTGCTTACCAGCCACCATCTCCAGCACGACGCAGCCCAGGCCCCAGATGTCCGCTTTACAGTCGTACACATAGTGTTCGCTGTTTTTCGCGGCGCGCATGATTTCTGGTGCGACCCAGATCGCCATCTGCCAGCTTGGCGAGGATGCATACGGAGAGGACGCGGACGTGTTTGAGGTTGGCTCCGTTAAGCTTGTGATGCGCCTTGCGTTCCCGAAATCACAGAGCTTGCACACCCCAGATGGGTCGATGAGGATGTTATCTGACTTGAGTTCCTGGAAGAGAGAATGAGCCTCTATCGTAACACATAAGAGTAACTAATCGAGGTTACTAACACAATGGATCACGCCACGATCATGGATATGTTCTAGCGCAGAGAGGATCTGGCCCGTGAAGGAACGGATGGCCTGGTCCGCGAATTTTCCGTGTCGCTTCAGAGTGTCCGCCATATTACCGCCGGGAACGTATTCCAAGAATCTAGACAGGGAAACCCAGAACAAGGAATTTGTCAACAAGACGCAATTGCAAATTAAGAACGGAGGTCGCATACATGTGAACATGCTCGGAGGTTTCTGTTTGACCGATATACTTCACGATATTCTCGTGACTAACAGTCTTCAGAATCCCGCTTTCCCTCCTCATCGCGTCGATGACGATCGCTTGTCGACTGTCGTGGTGCATCAAAGGTAGCTCAGCTCTCTTAAGAGCGAACAACTCTCCCGTCCGCCCATCCATAGCCAGGAAAATATGAGAGTTCGTTCCTCTTCCGATAGCCTGACCTCTGACCCAGTTGTACGGACGGTTATGACTCACTTCCTGATTCCGAGATGACGACGGTAAGTCTGAGGTTTCGCCATTCAATCGTTCTCGAGAGATGTCACGGTGTCTTTCGAAGATCGTTGGTTGTAGGAAAGCGTTGGGATCGCTGAGTCTTCTATGCCGCTCTGCGGCAACGACTCGGATAGACCTCCGCACTTGTTTGTCTCGTCTAACGGTGAATCTGAACTCCTGTGCGTCAGGTTCAACAGCTGTAGGGGAGTCGGTGGGCGTCGAGGCACTGGGCGGAGGTTTGTCCAGATCACAATCAGGAAAGAAGTCGTCCAACGCCTCGTAGATCCCGTTTGCGGGCGGTCTGAACTCCAAAAGTTCTCTTCGCATCGTTGTCCGGGGAGTATGAGGTGCAGGAGTCCTAGAATCATCTGGAAGTAAATGCGCACTGAGATTTGCTGATCGTTTCTTGTTGATTATTAAGGGCGATGTCATCGGTAGGGCTACATGAGGCTTTGTAGTACCACTACTCGCCTGGATATTTGGGGTAGAAGGAGCGCGACTATGTGGATGCTTTCGGGTCGGTGTCGTTTGCACCGTCTTCCTGGAGCGGTGTGGACTAAGATTGGTATCTACCGCCAGTGGCGGTCGATCCGACTGCGAAGTAGATCGTGCTCGGTTGTTTGGGGAGATTTTATTTTGATTAGGTCCTCTGGGCCCACGAGGAGTCGAAGGGGGCTGAGGGAGAGGCCGAGGTGAGTTATTCCTTACACTAACGGTAACTTCTCTCGGTTTCTGGACTTCGTCGGTCTGACTATAAGAGTTGGAGGGACTCCGAGTATGAAGCACAGCAAACTGGGGCAAAGGTTGAAAACTTGGGAAGGCATCGATGCGCCTGACGGCCCACTCTTTAGCTTCGCTCTGCTGCATTTGCATCTGGTTAAGGAGTATAATGATGTTTTCCACCGTCGGGCGCGCGCTCGGCTCTGAATTCCAGCAGAGATGGCTCAACTTCCAGAGCTCGTCGTCAACGTCGTATCCACCATTCTTGACAGTGTTGGTCGGCCGCGTCGGAAGTATTCCTCTTGAGATCGCGAACATCACCTGCATGTCGGTCTTCAGATGGGGGTAGGGGGTCTCTTGGCTGAGCAATTCCTATGTAGACGGGATAAGACAAGACAAAATATACAGGAGAAAACTGCTCGAGGACATACATAGATGACCATACCAAACGCCCAGACATCAGACGTCTTGCTGTGTGGTTGAGGATCAGTGTATTCGTCTGACTGGAAGAGCTCCTTCGCCATCCACCTCACGGTGCCCTTGGGAGAAGAGAGGTTCGAGGTGGTGCCTCCTGCGGCAGATAGGGAGCAGGCGATCATATGAGATACACCGAAGTCCGTCAAGAGCGGCTCGCCAGAGCTGGATATAAGCACGTTGTGCTGTCGCCCATTAATTAATTAGAGGCGCATAAAGTAGTACGCTTTGGATTGCTTACGCTCTTTAGATCTGCATGAATGACCTCGTGCATATGAAGGTGGCATAGTCCGGAAGCAATGCCGATGACCTGACAACCTGTTCATGGTACGAATTACTTCGGAACCAGATCACTTACCATAGCTAATTTCTGATCATTAGAAACGACGTTCTTCATGTAGTCATGAAGTGTTCCACGTTCCATCCATTCAGACACAAGGTTCGGCAGCTCTCCATCCTCGATGAAGTATCCGAGGAGCGGTAAGACGTTCGGGTGGTCGAGCTTCGACCAAATGTACAGCTCCTTGAAAAACCGCTGAAGAGAATGGTATTAAATGCACGAAGGAGACCGCCGTCGTGTATCGCACCTTAGCAAATTCCTCCTCTCGCGACATGAACACGCGCAACCTCTTCACTGCTACCTTCTTGCGGATTGGACGACAGAAGCCAACGAAGACATCGCATGACGCCCCGAATCCCTTGAAGACTGGGCGAACGTCGGCGATCTCTCCGCTGAGATTGATGTCTCGCAGCTTAGCGAGCAGTCCGTCCAGTCTGTCCATGGCCATGACTGCCAACTCGCATGGGTGCGCTAGTGGGAGATCGACCTCATTCGCTTGTCCCTGACGAGTACAAGTACCTCTGAAGTACCGCAGTTGTACTCCCACCACGATAGACAAACGATTCGCACAGGGTGGCCCAATCCTTCCAAAGTCGAAGCGTATTAGCGGAAGTGGCATTGATGAGGTACTGCCTCGTACCCAGAATAGTAGACTCCTTGCAACTTTCTCCTCTAGGTGGACATCGTGTATTCGTGGCGATGAACGGTGATACAAAGAGCTTTGCATTTCGAGCCATCGTGTTTTCTGTTGATTATTAACTGCTGAGGATAGATTGGCAGTGAAGGAAGATCTTGAAAGAAGACGACGACGACATGACGGTTTGTGAGAAGAGGGCCCGGGCGTGGCCGTCGCGTCGCGCAAATCGCGCATGAGCATCGGACTCGTCTTTCCCTAACAACTTCGAGCAACCTCTAACTTCCATCATCAATGATCGTCCGTCCAAAAGCGCGAGCGTATCCGATTGTTAGGCGAATAATATCCCCAAGCGCGTATACTGAAACCAGGAGACCTGAGCCAATATATCAACGACCTCGTTCTTCTGTGTCGATTTCATTCTTTGGACAGACCCTGGGCGTATTCTCGTTCCATTTTTACGACTTTCGTGACTTGGAATCTGCGGCCAGGGCTCGTATAATCACCTCAATACCCATATATCTCATTTACGGCGATGCCTTGTCGGTCGAGAATCTGAATGTGAGTACATGTATCCTTCTAGTCACAATAAATATGATTCGGAAGTCGAGTGAAATATTGAACACAATTCTTCCTCGCACAGATGACGCACTTTTACCAATCTTTCAGCGTGTCTGTAATGGTTACTTCGTTTATCGATGGACGAACGGCACCTGGAGTTTTTTTTAGGAAGACTTTACTTCTATGGCGACATCACAACGGCCACTCTTCCCTAGAATTCCCTATGGAATTGAGGAAGATCATCATGATATATCGGACAATTTCTGTTGCGGTCGTAAGCTCTTTTCGCCATGATCTACGCGATCCCGCTGCTCTAACTCATCTGAGGTCATCATCTTGAAGCTTTTCAAGTCTTATAAGCCTTGCTATCAAATTGGGATTTATTTGATGAGCCAGTCCGCCACCTAAAAATTCGGTTCCACTTTTTCATCATTGGGTACTTATCGAACTAATGGGTGTCGTGGCCTTTTGGTGATGCACTGCAGAAGGAAAACAAGTTGAACAGGAAAGTCCAAAGATTACCAAAACCCTGCGTCGTTGACCTATTTTTCAAAACAGAGAGTTCCAGCTCCGGACTCATCAGTAGGAATCAGACCAACCTCCTCGTCGCCGACGAAAATCGTTCATGCTTTGGAAATGTTAGGGATTCAATCTTTTATGCGGCGAGGTAAGTAGGAGTTGATATGATTGGTACGACAAACGGTCGCGCAGAATATGCATTTTAGTACGATGGTCATTCTCGTCAAATATAGACGGTCGGTGCGTCCCAACAATTGGCATCAATATTTGTTCCGCTCATTGCGAGAAAAAACCACCCTCTGGATATTTTGTCATGCTTATAAGATCGGTGGGTCTCCAGGTGGTAAACCCTGAATGTGACACTGATGAAGACTTCTTTAGATTCTTCCAGCCTATTCCGGCTCGGCCGAGCACAAATACCTCAGTAATGAAATAGGGACTGTTTTCGAGAGGATTTTCTGGAAGTTAGGGCCGAGTCCCGAAACGCTCGCGCGCTTGTTGTTTTGCGCATGCTTCGGGTTTGCATACCTTTGCACATTTCACCACTTCCGCCTCAATCCGAAGTTGTCCGTGGTACTTCAAGTTGTAACTCCTCGTGGGCTTTTGCGGAGTGGCAATTGAGGACTGGGGAAGGTTCAGATTCTTTGGCATCGTAGTATCAAGTGGAGTTTTGAGTGAGTCTCCAGATCTTTAGTTGGAACTGACAACCATGTGGAACTATGGAACCTCGTAGACTCGTAACACAGTCCAGGCTGACTCTCTGTGGTTTTCTGCGGAGCAGAATCGGCGTCAGCCGGACTGGGATTTACCGAAAGTTCCTGGCGGAAGGGCAACTGAGTTTGAATTTCTCGTGGCTTTCGCGTGAAATCTGCGTGTCGAGCACGCGTTCTGCTTAGTCAACGCCATTCCGCAGTCATTTCCTTCGCTTTCGTCGTCTTCGCCAGCGAGAGAAATCATCGGGAGTATATTCGAAGGAGAGACGTCGACCACACAGAAACTATAGAGAGCTAACTCTGTAAGCACCTCATTTGCGTCCCAAAAGAACACTTGGCCATTCTTACCATGGTTCTTTACACTACAGGTACTCACCGCTGGATACCCAGCTGCCAAAATTCATTCAGCCGCGCAGAGCGCGGAACATTGCGACCAATACACCTACATATTATTGTAGTAGATTAGGTGCTATTTGCGTGTATCGTGAGCTCTTCCACCAAATTGTGAGGTGTCATCTCCACTTGGTGAACGGTTACATGTAAATGCATTGTACTATACCTTTCTTTGAACTCCTCTAGCATGGCGCGTATCTTCACTATGAATGCACATTGAATTCTTTGCGGTAGATATGCTAGACGAAGCAGCCGTTCTCTTAAATGAGAACGACTTTTTGAAGACGACGAAAGCGAAGGAAATGACTGCGGAATGGCGTTGACTAAGCAGAACGCGTGCTCGACACGCAGATTTCACGCGAAAGCCACGAGAAATTCAAACTCAGTTGCCCTTCCGCCAGGAACTTTCGGTAAATCCCAGTCCGGCTGACGCCGATTCTGCTCCGCAGAAAACCACAGAGAGTCAGCCTGGACTGTGTTACGAGTCTAGGAACCTCGGATTCTTTGATAAAATTCTGCTTTGGGAAGTTCTTGGTAGCATATTGCTCAAAATCGTAAGGGGGTTGTCGCAACATACCGTTTGCTTCTTCAAAATTTTGGCAAACGAGCAGCGAACGCGGTCATGATATGCCCGGGTGTACAACCGTTCGGGCTCACTTCTTTCCCTCGAAGTCTAAATACTAAATTGACGCAATGTCGTCTTACTATGGCGTTGGGTCCTGGGCGTCTTGGCTGTCGAAACGTAGATCACTCCTGATCGACGCGGATGATTTGCACGGCTGTGTCGCTTCTTTGGCACTAGCAAACGTCTTTTCATTTCCAATCGCTTCTCTTGTTTCTGAAAGATCTCGTCCTGCGTATCGTACTCAAAAACAATTGAAAACAATTATTTCTGGCTTTTTCTCAAAAGGGGATCATGCCCGACGTCATGATCATTTGCTCGTGCCACTATTGTCTATTTATAGATTCGCACTAATATAAGAGGCGCAGCGGACATCATTGCCCTCTAATTCTCGCCCCCGCCATCTCTGCACCGTACCCCCAACTCCTCGTCGCTAGGTACGTCCTTGTCCATTCCAGAAGCCTCCCCTCTTGCATAGAGTGGCTGTCGCCGCAGTGCATTGCATTCGACTAACTGACGGTTTCTCTTGAACAGCTTCAACCCAACTCATCCCCTTCGAAATGTCCTCAAACGCTGATGTCTCTCGCGCTGCAACCAGCGAACAACCCGCCGGCATTCAAATGCGTACGTCTCTCCTGTCTTCCAACCACAGAGGAAGGCAGCAGCAGCAGCTAGCGGTTGTCCTTTCTCAACCTTTGTCTCACTACTGATCGATTTTCGCTTTACCGCAGTCGCAACCTCCGCACCTGCGAAGGCATCCACCCAGGAGCAGCCCCAGGAGACCCGCGCAATGCGCATCCGTGGTGGTGGTGCTGCGAAGGTACGTTAAAGTTCTTCGCTACCTTTCTTCCATTGCATCCTTTGTCCCCCCGCACGAGTCGGCGTGCAATCTCTCCCTCGCTTACGCCAAGCCCGTTTACCAGCCATTTACCCACTCCCCCCAAATCGTCATGCCGAAATGCACGTTCCACCTATATTTTCCCATCTCTTCCGCTCTCGATGCTTCGTGTTGAGCCAAAGGACGTTTACCCTGCCTCTGGATCACCACGGGCATCATGCGGGCCGTACCACCGACCCACGGTGGTCGCTCACGCCGACGCGCGTTGGTGACGCCGGCGCTGTTTCCACTTCCGAAATCTCGA
The DNA here is from genome assembly GCA_001020605.1 of Schizopora paradoxa. Lineage (NCBI taxonomy): Eukaryota > Fungi > Basidiomycota > Agaricomycetes > Hymenochaetales > Schizoporaceae > Schizopora > Schizopora paradoxa. The sequence goes on from KQ085912.1 coordinate 148,264, forward strand.
TTTCGCTATCTTTCGGAGTACTGATTTGAGCCGCAGGATTGCTTCCTTGCTGCGCTCGACTGCTTCATCTGCTTCGGTACGTTATTTTCTTTGTCTTATTTTGAATGGTTCTCTGATCGACCTGTAGAGAGCTGCAAGGTCTGCTGCGAGTGCGCAGCAGACATTATCTGTAAGTGCAACAGAAGCACCGTAACTCCTCTTCTGACTTGCTCATTTATTTCACCAGGCTGCCCGTGCGAGATGTGCTGCTAATTGGTTCGCGTACCTCGATCCACGTTGACGTATTCTTACGCCTTGGATATGCCTTTTCGAGAATGTTTCATGCCATGTATGATATAACTTGAAGAAATGTAACAAGAACTTTGCCGTTAAAGGCAGTTCATTATCGCGAATTATCACTGTTGAACGTCATCTTATGAGTTCTCCGGCGCTCAGGAAGTAGTTCTAGATCGGCTTGCCTGAACAAAACAGACCTGTCATTCTATTGGTATCTACTTCAACTACGATCAATCTGTCTCCATATGGTCCTGGTCGCGCTCATGAGGCTGATTCGTCGAACTCGAAGAGCTGCCCGATCCTTCTCTCTCAGCCTGATTTTGGACAGCGCGAAGGAAGGGCTCGACACCGGTCCCCGCGTCCTCTGGAAGACCAAGGCTTCGCACCAAGCCACCAAGTAGACCGGTATGCAGGGCCTGGTCAAAGCTGCGGACAGCCTCTTGGAACTGCGGACTGTTCACGACGCGTTGGAGAGCCTCCGGCGAAGGGGGAATCGGGAGGTCTGGCGGGAGGTGCGGGAAGAGCGCGGGGATGAGCTCAGGGTGGGTCGTGAAGAGCGGCGCGACGTTTTCGCGCGTGAGCACGTCGCGCAGGGATACAGCTAGAGAAATGAAGAGCGGCGTTGAGCGAAACGATCAGAGACCATGTAGATGAAGAACGCGAGGCAGAGAGGGAATAGAGAAGGGTAGGATTGGCGTGTATGGACGACGAAAGTGAATGAAAGCGTAGTACGCACTTGGACGGTTTTGGGTCTGCTGCGCCGTCATATTGCGCAAGATCTCACTGAGGTGCGCTATTTGCTCGGCGGACGCAGGTCCTGGAGGGATAGTCCCGACCGCGGAAGAAGATGACGCTCTGGGCGTTTGGACATGAGGGTGAGGTGAGGCCGCTTGAAACGAACAGTTGAATGGGGTGATTGAAATACGCACTCTGTGGGTTGGATGACCTGGGCGGATGTACTTGCTACATTGCTCTCTCCCCAGACCAATACGCGGTCCGGATCCTCCAGTAGAACGTTGATTTGGGACGCGAACTCTTCATCTCGCGCTGCTGACGCGTCCTTTGGGAAATCATCAACGTCATACCCTAATACCAGAGCGTTTCATGTTCATACCTGCATCCAGAACTAAAATGTCGATTGAAGAAGGTCAGCTTCTACACTGAATACAATTCTTAGTGGAACGCACGAAATGACGTTGGTTCGACGAGTTGAACTTGAGGACATAAATTCTGCCTCCCGTCACTTGCGAAACTTTCGTGAACGACGCGTCTTGAGGGAAAAGAATCAGATCCTATGCATTCGTGCACACATTATCAGAAACAACATAGGGATTGTAGACCAGAAATTCGAACACACCTCCTCGACTTCACCGCTCTCGCGGTTCTTCCACTTGAAATGGAGGAGACCATCCTCGTTCTGCAGGATGATTGCGCCCTTCGTAGCACTTGGCTCTACTGTATTAGTGCCTTCACGGCGAGTTGCCTTGCCGGCTTTGAATGCTAGGATGGGTTCCGACATCGTTCAAGTTGAGAGCAATTGTGTCCTCGTTTCGTTTCGTGGACGCGACGCGTGGCCTTTTGAAGCCGGCCCTCATCTGTACAGCCACTTCCCTGGCCTTATCCTTTAATTTCCTTATCCTGGAAGATGCTTCCAACAGTTTCGACCTCTCCAAGTTCTTTGTCTTCATACTAAACCATCTCATCTCACCGAGGGTCGAGATATATGTCTTTAAACGGGTTTGAAGACGCAGGAGCGTGGGGTGTCTCGGAAGACATCACCTCTGGCGATACTGTCAAGGCTGCCGTCAAGAAAGAGCAGGTCATAAAGTGTGTATTTAGCCCATCTTTGAATTCGACGAATCTGAATTGTGGGTCATTAGAGACTTCGTTGCCGCTCAGGATGACCTTCGGAGTGCGTTGAATACTATCTAATGATTGCTGCATCTCTTAATGGTTTCTCTAGTCATGATGTCGAAGGTGCAAGTCGTCAAGAAGGATATCGAGAAGCTCAAGTCTGGAAATGAGACGCTTCAGACGTACATCGACAACTTGGCAAGACAAATCGCGAAGAGATAGGGCATCTCGTGAGTATCTATGCAAGAGCGCTTCAACGGTCGTTGTTGATGCATTCGTCGCGGTGGAAAGATCCTCACTACAAATCTGCGCGAAGCATTGAGGGAACTCCTTGCTCCCTCCTCAAGTCCTCCCGCATTCTGTGCGGCGATGAAGGATGGTATCGGCGGATGAACAAGAGATTCTATAACACCTTGCGTCGGCATTCCTGTGTTGCAGAGGATGCTATCTGACAACACGATTCCTCGCATCTCCACGCAGCCGTTGTTTGGAGAAAGCTGAAGTGGTAGTCCACTGATGACCGCTGGCAACATTCACCAGGGGACAACTTGTTAGTTTCACAAAACAAGTGTCGGTTACTGGCACATGCTGTATCATCGTAAATTGATCTTTCCTTGCGAATTGCTCGATCTTGGTGTATTTAAATGCAACAGATCATAGTCGGTAATTGTTAAATTGGCAAAATGCTGTATCGATACTGTATTGCGATTTGCCTTGTCCTTCGAATGTGAGCACATGTGAGCGCGTGAGGTTTTTGGATTTCAGCATTCAGCTGGTAGGAGCGCGACGCGTTTGGACGCGCTTGAAAAATCTGTTACTACTTCGACGCGTCCATCGTTCATGAACGTCCCACTCGCTCATATCGCAACTCATTGTCGTCTAACCGCTCAAAGACTCATCTCCCAAAATGTCGTCAGAAAACATACCATTCGTCGTACAGGCGGTCGTCTGGACCAGCAGAACACAATCAATTGCACCGTTGGATTCGTGAGGGGCGCCAAAACGAAAACGACCCGCCCGGTCGATGACGTTGCAAAACAACCAAACGACGGGAAGGAGGAAAAGGGCCAACCTTCAAAGCCTGGAAAGACTAAGAAGAAGAAAGTCTTGAAGAAGAAGAAAATCGACAGTGCTCAACTCGCAGAAACGCCAACGGAGGATTCGGTCGAACTCGACGGAGACGATGCGGGCAATTCCAAGTCAATCGTCCAAGCATTGAAAACACACTTAGAATCCCAGTGGAATGGAGATGATTGGGGAACAGACGGTGAGCTGTCAAAGCCTCTAACATCTGACCAATGACTTATGCGATGTTCACTAGAACTCGCTCCCAAGAAACACAATGAAGTCGAAAACTGTCAGCGCGACGTTGGTCCGTCTTATGCAACGTACCCCTCGTATACAAAACGAATCGAAGGCACCATTGGCCCCGCGAAAATTTTCAATGTGTTGACAGGTTTGTCCCCTTTGGCTTTTAGGTGTTGTTGAAGACCTGGTTCGAGACCTTCAGACCTAGAGAATCCGTTAGGACCGACTTCGATCGCAAACCTCGCTCATGGTTTAGATCGTGTGCTTTTCAAGTAAGTGAGTTCCGGCCTTGTTTTACGAAGTCTGAGTTGGATAATTGTGTAAAGCCCTGGCGTTCATTGGATGCAGGATCCACGCTCACGCGTCTACAATTTCTCCCCATATCTACAAACTATCCCGGACGTGAAGGATTTTGCTTTCGAGAAAGTCCAAACTTTCGTCAAGTCCTCTCGAGACGACGTAAGACTATCCATTCACGAGAATTGCCTTTCGCTCAACATTCCATCCAGTCTCTGTATAGACTCGCTGCCGCCAATAAAAGAAAGTTTGGGGGGTCGACATCTTCGCTGACCGGGATCCTGAGCCATATCTATTTTCTAATTTCCGGGGACAAACCCGTCGATACGTCATCCCTTAGCAAACATTTTGCAACCTCCGTTGAGTAGATTTTCAACTATTCTCTTGGGACAAGAATCTAACTATTGATATGCAGTCCACGAACTTCACACCGGCCCAACGAATGCCAGTATCTCTCACCCTACAACACCGTGATGGTATTCACCTCTTCGATTCGGACAACACAGATGACGAGAACACCGACTTGCATATTCTTCTCTTTCAAGTGAAGGATACATTTATCTCTTCGACGTCGTAAGCGCTGAAATATTGACCAGGGGACCATGCTCGAAAGCTTTTTGACTACGCCGAAGAGCTCCTTTGACCATCTTCTTCGTTCTTCCGGAAAACTAAGTCCCGAGCTCTCAGAGATTAACCATGCATATAGATATTCAATGGTACGAGCTTTGATGTTCGTTCTCCTATTCCCTTTTGACGATAGTTAGTCCGATGACTTTGTCATGCGATCCCAATTGGATTGCCACGACCGCCGCCTTCCAGGCACTGGTGTTTTCGATATCAAGACACGCGCCGCGATCTCTATTCGCTTAGATTCTTTAAATTATAAGGTGTGTAATGTCATTCTGGATTGCCTCCAACCTTGAAGTGTGGAACGATGAAATCACAGGAAGGATCCGGTTATCTACTTCGTACACTGCAAGGTCCACTCGAAAGTTTCGAACGAGAATACTACGACATGATTCGATCGGCTTTTCTTAAGTACAGGTCAGAACGACGGTGTTGGGTTGTGCTTCAAAACTTGCTAATTTCCATCAAGCTTCCAAGCACGTATAGGAAACATGGACGGCATATTCGTTGCATACCACAATACAGCACGTATCTTCGGCTTCCAGTATATACCATTGACGGAAATGGATGCTCGCCTATTTGGAGGAGAAAATCGTGGAGACCGAGTATTTGAAAAATGTGTTGGCCTCCTGGAGGCCGTCGCAAGAGAGATTTCAAGCTGTTATCCGAACCAAGTGAGTGGCACACATTGTTCTGATCATCTACGTAGATTTTGTTACTTACAGTTTAGCTAGTCAATGTCGTGCATGGTTGAAACTGTGGAAAACGAAGGTGTCATGCACGTTTGGATACAGCCGACGGACGCAACATTCCGCGACCACATTATACAACTGGACGTGACAACACAGAGCTTTGTCAATGGACATCTGGCAAAGGGATCTGACGCGATAAATGCTGCTCATAAGCCATGTGAGTGTACCCTCTACCGCATATCGAATGTTCTTCATTCATTATCATTCTCAGGGCTCCTCCTATGGTCCATCGCACACTCCTCATTACCCCAGGAAGTGCTTAGAGAGAGTTTCGAACGGGCTAAGCGTCGGAAAGCACAGGTATACTGTATTCCTTCAGGCGTCGAGGCGAAAGACGTCGGAAAGCTCGCAACCTCCGCGGACTTTGGGTTCAGCTATACCCCTCCTGACCTCGCCGCAGCGGAAGTGTTGGAGCGAGAAAGGCGAATGCTTTCAGAAGCGATGTTTCAACCTGCAACAGGCATAATTTTGAAGCTACGTAGTCTCGCGCAGGCTGGTCAGATGGATATCGAGAGGTGGAGAGAAGAGGAGCTAAAGCACGGAGTAGAGGTATTAGCTCAACCACCTTCTGTTGACGGAGATGGTGATGGGAACTCTATTATTTGACGGCTATTTTGCTCTTTCAGTTGTCGATGTACGTCGAATTCAAATGTTTCTTCCGTGAGGCGAGTTTCTGACATTCCATTCTTTGTTTCTTACTTTATTTAGTTACAGTTAAAACCGACAAGCAAAACCTTTGATGATCACTTAGATCTTAGCGGACGTTCCGCCAATAGCCTCGAGGATCTCGCGGGTGAACGCATCGGGCTTAGGAGGTCTTCCCAGGAATTCCTACAAACGCGTGTCAAATCACACGAAATGAATCGGGGAGGGTACATCGAATGGATTTTACCTTGAGTGAGTCCATCTCTTCGCGGCTGCCACCCGGGAGAAGGATCTCGTTCCTATACTTTGTGCCAGTGGCGGGATCAAGAGGGTTCGCTTTGAAGGCAGTTGCATACATGTCCGCTGCGAATACGAGCGAGTATGTATAGCTGCGACGCCGAGTAAGCCATCAGGGAGTATATGAAAATAACGAAGGACATACCCATAGTAGCCCGCGTCATATCCTCCTGTTATATGAGCGAAGGTGCCTTGCCCAGGTGCGGGATCTGCGTCCCCTTCGACAAGTGACACAGTGGTCCGAATGTCATTCCACAGCTTCGTGTAATCCGTCGATTCTGTCGCAGTTTCAGTATCTTTGGACGTAGAGGTCGAACGAAGATCCAGACCTTTGTCAGTGTGCACCTTGATGTCGAATTTCGCGAAGAATATTTGTCGCAAGTAGAAAAGTCCCACATTTACGTAGCGGCTGCAGCAAGTGGGACCCGTAAATACGATGTACTTTGTGCACAACGTCTACTTGTTACTTACCTCTTAATCATTTTGGTGATGAGATCGTCCGGTAGCGATTCTCCGCTTTCATAATGTTTCGACATTTTCTTAAGAACCTCACGCTCCCAGCACCTGTATCAAATGTAAGCTCATGTAGGAAACCCAAGAAGTCCAAGAACACGAACCAGTTCTCCAACATTTGCGAGGGGGCCTCCACGAAGTCGCGAGCAACGCTGAGTATCAAATCCATCAGTCTGAAGGTAACTTAGAATACCAAGAGGAAACCTACCTTGTGCCATGGAAGCGTGCATAACGTGTCCTGCTGAGAAGGCCGTGAAAGACGTGACCCATCTCGTGGAAGAAGGTAACAACGTCGTCGTGACGCATTAGCGCAGGTCGATTGGGAGTAGACTTTGCAAGGTTGGCAACCATAGCCACGACCGGATAGTTGCGCTTTCCATCTAAACCATCGTAGCCTGCTATCAGAGGCCATACAGCAGCATGTCCGTACTTGTTGTCGCGGGGGAAGAGGTCAAGGTGGCAGTATCCGAGGAAGCCGCTTTCGTCCTTCGCATCCTTCTCCCAGACCGAAAACATTTGAGCGTCTGCAGAAAAGCTCTTGATATTAATAGGGTTTCACGCTGTGTTCTGTCACAATACCTGGGTGCCATAACTCGGCGTCAATCGGTTGGAATTTGACGCTCAGAAGATTTTGATAAATCGAAAGGACCGCATCGATGACGAACGACACGGGGAAATACTCCTTGACTTTCGCATCATCCAAGTTCAGGTTTTGCTCCATAAACTTCTGATCATAGTAGCTGAGTGGATGTCAGACACGTGACGACGAAAGCATAGAGAAATGTACCGATAATCCCAGAGATAAAACTTGCCGTCGAAAGGTAAGCCAAGTTTTTCATGTTCGGCTTTCTTCATGGACAAAAGTGTTTCTCGGTCATTGAGGCCAATCGGACGCATCTTGGACTCCAATTCATTGAGGAACTGAGATCATAATCAGTACGAATATTAAGAGAAATAGAACAGGGACAAACATCTGTGACACCCTTCGCAGATTTGACCATCTTCTCTTCCGTCACGTAGTCGGCCCATGTTTTGTACCCAAGTATGCCTGAAATCTGCCTTCGAAGTTTCAAGATGTTTTCCAAGAGAGGTACGTTTATTTTGAGTCTCCCTTCGTAGCTTTGGTAAGCCTGACGTCTAGTCTCGGGGTTTTGAGCGTATTTGAACTAATGTAAGAGTCAAATATGCGTTAGTCTCAAGAGTCATGCATACGCACGATCGGGATGATATCTGGAGTCTTATGCGTGACACCATACAAGGTTTTTCCGCCTTCATCCTTCTTCTCATATCCTTCGACTACATCTTGAGGAACTCCCTTAAGCTCTTCGGCAGTGAAGTTGATTCTTCCCTGCATTGGTGATTGGAAATTTGTAAATACATTAGAGCGACTATCATGCTTACAGACTCTTCGTTGCAATTCCTCTTTTCGATTCGTTAGTTTAGATACATAATTTGATGTGAAGCAGACTCCTCACCCCGAACTCTACACATAGCTTGGACAGTTCTTTCTTCAGAGTCACGAGCTCATTTCTCTTATCCTCCGGAAGATCCAAACCAGCACGAGTTCCATCGAGCAGCATCTTCTCGACTAAGCGACTCTGCTCGGGCGTCAGCGAGACCTGTCGTTCCTGTATGTTCTTTTGGGCAGCCTTCTTCGATTTGAACACATCGACGCGCATTTCGCTTTCGACGCCGAAGTCACGAAGGGCCATTTCTGAATCAGTTGATGCATCGCGTAACTCTTTACTAGGAGAAACATTCTGGTAGAATTGCACGGGCTCCAATTTGATTAGCTCTGTTTCAGCCATGGCCAACGGGACGAACACCTAATATTTAGCAGTGACAATCAGGATGACCAACTCAACGTCATTAATACTCATGACAGGCGCACCGATTCGAAGTCGCATTTATCTGGATGCACTCCTGCAACTTCGTCGTGAATGCTCCGCACCCGGGCGATGACCTCCTCTGTGAGCTTCTTCACTTCCTCCGGTGTATGCTTCCATACTGGAGGCGGTTGAGGAGCCTTTAAGGACGACATTTTTGGATCAAATTGCACGAAGCTCGAGGAATATCTGGTAGAAACCCAACGACCTCTCTGAAGTACAGATGGTGGTTTGGATGCAAGAATCGATCCAGTCACGATCGGCGAAGCCACGCCATGTTGGTCATGTGGTGCTCTGAAGCAAAGCGTGCGCAATGATCGAATGCGGGATGTCCTCGACGCTGTCCTCAACGCCCTCGCTGCGACTTGCGCAAGCATTGATTGTCGACGGCGAGGAAAAATAAAGCGTGACCCCGACGCGTTTTGTTGCCGCCGGCCGTGAGAAAGTGGCAGGTACGGCGACTCTGTGCCCGCCGCAACCGCGCATACGACCACCATCTCAACGACGACGAAGCTCAACGCAGATGAGCGAACGTGGATCTAAACGACTCAGTTGGGTGGCGAGATACACGGGATTGCATTTGGGCAATTCATCATCGCAGTCAAATCTCACCAGCCCGCCTGAAGGAAAGGAGGTCACCGACTTTGTGCAAACCCCCACCGCATCGTCCTACTCGCCGGCGGGTACTTTGCCTTACTCAAGAGCGTCCACATCCGTCACACCTTCACCATCAACATCCATGACGAACATGGACAGTCGTCGGTCGAGCACTAGCTCGCTTTCTAGGGCGCACCAAGGATCCGATGACAATGCCTTGTATCGTCCTCTCACTTGGACGGGCCCTCAGGACACCCCGCAAACGGCGTCGACGCGGAGCAATTTTGCGAGGATGTCGTTCAGCTCTATGATGGGTGGTCTTACCGCCCTCTCTCTGACGCGCAGTCGCAACGACGACGAGCGGGGTAGACCTGTGTCACAGAACGGCGCAGACAAGCGCCGTTCCGTCTCCGCTGCTTCCCAAATGCAATCGGACGGAGATCCCAACGCGCTCTCCAGAACACGGAGCGCCTCTCCTATAAGTTCGAAGCGTTGGGGTTTCCGCCGGGCGCGTGATTCGTCCATCTCTGTGGAGGCTCTCCACCAGTCCGATGTCGAATCGGACGCCGAAAGCACCTCCACCAGACGTAAATCTATCCGCCCGAGGAATGCGTTTGCCCCTTCCGACGACGAGCTCAGTGACGATGGGGACTCCGGAGACGATTCGGACGAGTCTTGGAGCGACACGGAAAACTTCGATGTGATCACGAATCAGAATACGGAGCAAAACGCATTGGTTCCTCCAGTCGCAGCAGAACCCGATGGTATGGATGCGGCGGACCCGTTGGGCGAAGGTGTCAACATTATTGTTCCGCCAGAGCCGTATTTCCCTTCGACACTAAATAGCGGAGGTCGCAATCCTCGCAAGCGGAAATCAACACGTACGCACATCACCCTACCGATCGACACCAGCAGGCCGAACTTCCAAAGAGATCGTTGTACGATCACACTAACACAAGGAGACCCGGCAAAGGCATTGCAGGCAAATGGTCGTAAGCCAAAGCGTTATATCGTCGCGAGTGATCTTAGCGATGAAAGCCGGTACGCCGTGGAATGGGGTGTTGGAACCGTTCTCAGAGATGGCGATGAAATGTTCGTTTCTCCATGTATACGAGCGTTTACCACTTCTAACAGGATGTCTAACAATCTAGGGTCATCCTTTCGGTCAGCGAAAACGAAGCGCGAGGTTAGTCTTCATTAAATTTGGTTTTTCGTGCAAAGACTTAATCTCTCGTGATCGAAGTCGATCCCGTGAACCTCAATCAAATCGACAGGGTGACGAAATTAAGGAGTCAACAGGAGGTTTGTAAACACCGCATTCTGATGCATCGCATTGCTGAACCCTTCATAGCGCCAGACTCTTGCGTATATCTTAGTTCGACAAGTGATTGGCCTTCTGCAACGAACGCAACTCAATGTTACGGTTGCATGTCAGGCATGGCATGCGAAAAACAGTCGACATATGCTCTTAGGTTCGTAACGAAAAATTGCTTGTAGTTGTGTAGACCTCAACGCTATTCCGTTCAGATATCATTGACCATCTCGAACCAACAATGCTAATTGTAGGTTCTCGCGGTCGTGGTCAAGTCAAAGGGTTAGTTTCGTCAGATCTCGAATGTGTCGATCCTCGCTCATCTCACTCGCTTTCTCAGCATATTGCTGGGTTCCACGTCCCATTACTTGGTGCAGGTACGCTATCTCGAAAACATTTCGAGTTTTTCTCATTCTCATTGATTGTCTTTCTCACAGAAATGCTCTGTTCCGGTCATGGTTGCTCGAAGGCGGCTGCGCAAGCCTCCAAGGCGTGCCGCGCACTTGTCGCAGCACAGAGCTCGTGTTTCCCTCGCAGAAGCCGCAGGAGTTGAAAGAGTCACACCAAAGGTCGATCAAGAAGTCGAGCACATGCGAGACGAGTTGCAAAGAGACGAGGACAGGAGAGAAGAGGAGGATGACGAAGGCACGGAAGTTGAAGGTGAAAACTCACTTGGTGAGAGAGTCAAAATTCATCGTGACTCCTTGTAAAGGGATGGAATACTGGGATGTACCCGAGATTTCTTGAATGTTGTAACTCAATGTAAGTGTTGCTTCATATGGTTTGTCTTGTGCTCAACACTCTGTTTTTAGAATGAACTTGTATTATAGCCTTTTAAATTTGTTGCTGTCTGGCTGTGCCACTGAACAATACACACACACACAAACACAACACACCATGAATTTGAACTTATAAATTCACTTGTTCAATTTATTTAGAAGAATCTGGCTTATTGACATATCAAGAAATGCTTGTATTCCAACTTTTCCCAACCACTGAGGTCAGAAATGAGGTGAGCAAGAACTTACACAGAAATTAAATGCACTTACCATGTAGAACTGTATAGCTACCTAGAGTTCTGCCATAAATTCACAAGGCCTGCAATCAAGATTGGGTTGATGATCCTTGAAATTCATTGGCTTCTTTGATGAGTGCATCAGCTTTCTCATGATCCCCTTCTTCGTGCAATACACTAGCAAGTACTTGCAGACCAGCCATGAGAGGTGCAATATACATTGAAGGTATCTGGTCAGCAGCCTCTCTGTAAAGTGACACTGATTCTTTCAGAATGTGCAAGGCTTCATCTCTTGAACCAGCTTCCATTAATCCTTCTGAGAGAAATTTCAAGGCCATTGCTAGATCTCCTTTGCTGGGAATTGGATTACTGCCACCTCGAACAACTTTTCTGCTTGCCTGCTCTGCCTCCCTCAAACAGGCAATTCCCTCTTCCTGCAACCCCATGTCAGATAATTTGAAAGAGAGATTGATCAAGGATTCAGAGAGTTTGGTTAGGTGAATTGGACTGTCATTCTTGGAGACCAAAGCTCTATAGAGATCTACAGTTTCCTTTGAAGATTCCAAGGACTCTTCTTTATTGCCAGTGAACATCAATACTGTAGAGAGTGTCCCCAAACTTTGGGGAAGTTCAGTTTCAAAGGCCTTTGGATTACTCTGAGAAAGCTCCTTCTGGATTGCAACTGCTTCCCTGAGGTTAAATAGTGCTTGATCATACCTCCCAGTTTCCATCAGTTTGGTGCCAAGTTTATTCAGTGCTAGTGCAAATTCGTGCTTGTATGCTTTGGAGTCATGCTCTGTAAGACATTTGTTGATTTCAACTGCTTCAGCCATTGGAGAAACTGCCTCTTCTCTGAGCCCCATCATTGATAAGCACCCAGACATATTTGATAATGAGCCAGCCAAACGGAGCTTATGAGAAATGGTATCATCTTCAGCTAGACTCCTAAAAATTATTACAGCTTCTTGAATAGCTGAAAGGGCACCATCTTTTGACTCTTGCGTATCAAGAATCATTGATGACAAATTGCTTAATGCATGTGCAAGTGCTTCTCTGTATAACCCTGGAGTTTGATCAGCAAGCTCTCTGAAAGCTCTGACAGCTTCCTTCATGAAGGAAGCTGCATGCTCAATTTGCCTCAGGCTATAGAATGCAAGCGCTAGATTCTGTAAAGCTTGGGCTAAAGAAGTCTTGTGGACTGAGGGATTATCTTCTGCTAGTTTCTGGTAAATTTCCACTGCTTCTTGAGCAAATAGCAAAGCTTCCTTCTGTGAGCCGGCTCTCAAAAGCACTGTTGAAAGGTTCTGCAAAGAGTCTGCCAGAGATGGATTGAATGCTTGGAGATCTTGTGATGCAAGATTCTTCCTGATGGTAACAGCCTCTTGAATGATGGAAACAGCCTCATCAATTGCATTCAAATCCATTAGTGCATATGATAGGGTATTGAGAAAAGATGCAAGATTAGCATCATACTCTGTGTTGTCTTGCAATCCTAGATTTTTCTGTATTTCCACAGCCTCTCTTATTGGATGAAGTGCCTCATCATATAAACCCAACTCAGAAAGTGTGACAGACATGGTTTGCAGTGATAGTGCAAGGCTAGTGATGAAATTTGGTCCGTCTTCTTGAGCTATTTCTCTCTTAATCTGCACTGCCTCCTTGATTGCCTCTAATGCTCCTTGCTTCTCTCCCACTTGTGACAGCCTCATAGAAAGATTGTGTAAGGACCTTGCCAGCTCAGGGTTATAGAGAGCTGGATCATTCTGAGAGAGCCTCCTGTTTACACAAACAGCTTCCTTGATAATAGGTAATGCTTCTGTTATAAATCCCATCTGTGAAAGCATGATAGACAGGTGATTAAGTGATGAAGCATATCTGCTGTTGAAATCTTGCTCTGTCTCATTTAGCTGTTTGACTGTGAGGGCAACTGCATTCTTTGCAGAGTTCAAGGCTTCTTGCCTCCTTCCCTTATAGAGAAGATGCACAGATATATTTGATAGAGCAGCCACTGTCTCAGGAGTCTGCAAGTCATTCATTGATTCCTTATGACAATTCTGGAATAAAATGAGATAATTGGCGTGATGATAAGCAAAAAACATCACTCACTTTAATCCAGTCTGTCAATTGCAATATATTTGGCAGTGAACCTTTTGCTGTGGTGAGTTCTATCCAAGATATTGCCTTTTCATGCAAGAACAACTTTAATGCAGCAAGAAGATCTTCTTGTGGGAACTTGCAGTCATTCAAGTGGTCCATCCAGAACCTGCATGCATACCACAGTTGCTCTGAAATCATAACATTGTCCAGATTGGGGATATCTCTTGATGGCTGTTTCAGGTATCCAATGCCAGGATTCCTATCTTCATGTAGTTCAATATTCATAACTTTTAAGCATTGGAGTGCAAGCTGCTGAGAATATTCCTTCTCATTGATGGCAAATTTCTCCCATTGAGGAACTTTCAGTGCCCTCTCTGTGAGGAACTCTTGCAGAGATTTGTGAATCAATTGAAGTGGCTGATTTGTAGCCCCATCTGGTGTTGATTGCAGTAAAGGTTTGATGTATGGGAGGATATTCTGAATATCCAACTGACTTGTCTGCAAGATTTGAATTGCTTCGGGAGAAAGGGGAACCCTGCTTGCAAGAATTGCTCCCATTACCTGGTGATATTTCTCTGAAAATCTTTTGTTCCTCCATGCATACTTCAAAAGAATTTTTGCATAAAGATCATCCATCTTTGCTTCTGCTCCCTGATCTCCAGCTAGTTCATCTTGTAATATATCATCCAAATCTTCTTTGGGGTAAGGAACCTCCATCAAATATTGACAAACAGCCACCACCCAGATCATCAATCCTTCTGACTTCTTTGCAAGTTGCTGCATGGCATCTTCAGTAGGCCAGTCCTCTAATTGTCTCTCTTTTCCGATGTTCCCCAATAGGTGCCTTGTAAGCAAATCCACATCTTTCCAATTCCACTCCTCCAAATGATTGAGCTGAACATGATGGACATGCCCAGCATGGTGTAAAGCCTTTAGCTCATCCACATCCCTTGAAGTGACAAAGAACCTAAAAAAGCTGGGCAGATTGGCGAAGTCACCTGTCAGTATGTTTACCAGATCCTTGGAATAGCCCTCGTCAAGAGCATCAATCACAATGACAAGCTGCTTCTCTAAGGAAATCTTGGTGCAGAATGGGAAGACAAGCCCTTGGAAGTGGCGGATAAGGCCAGCAGAAGCAAGCCCAATGTCCTCCTCAATTGCCTGGCTGAGGGATGACCTGAAGTGTGGAAACTTGGATGCTAGATCACAAGCCATGGTGCTAAATAGTTTGGGTCCTCTCTCAGCATCATCCCTGCTGAAGAAAAATGAAGATCCAAGTTGTCCGGCTTCTGCAAAGAACTTGGCGGCTGAGTGAGCTATAGTTGACTTTCCAGCACCTGGAACACTTGTAAGCCAGAAAATCTGAGCTCCATCATTGGTGCTGGGAGCCAGCACCCAAGTCTTGATCTCTTCCAAAATATTCTGTCGAGTTCCAGATAGGCAGATTTTGCTCGGATTCCACGTCGCGTTGTACGCATACGGAAGTCGCGCCAGGTTCGCTACGTGAATCCCTGTCTTGACATCGGCGTGAACCTGCGCGGTCTGATCCTCGACTCTTCCTACAGCCTCGCGTATACCATGCACTAAATGTGTATGATTGAGCTTGCATAAAATGTACGACAAACACTGCAGTACGTACGTTCGGATAATATAGACTTCACATCCTGAACGGTCCTAGAGATGTCTTGTCCAAGTTGGATATCCGCGTCAAGCTGTAATTTACAATTTCGTATAACGACTTCTTTGGCTCAGCTTTGTGAATGATGGGCTCACCGAAAACAAAGAAACCACCCGCGCAAGTTCTTTCTCCATGTCTTCGATGCGTTTCGGGTCCTTCATAAATTCGAGAACTCGTTTCGCGCGCTTCGCACCTTGTATAGCTTCGACCTGGCTTTGGATATCGTTCAAAGCTCTGTGCTCTTAGATAAATAAAGAAACTGAAACATATGCACGAAACGTACGCCTCGAGAGTCTTCAGGCGACCTTTTATCTGTCCGTTGTTATCACCTGCGTCTTGATGAGATAAGGACTGCACGACGAGCGCTATCGTCTTTTGTAGATTTTCCGCAAATCCGGCCCATTCTTTCTTGTTGGATTTGAAATCCTCGATTCCGATGTACCCATCAGCTGGACTGCCGACGAATATTTGGAAAGACTCACCTCGACGAGCTTCGCGATGTGTAGCGCTCCTCCAGCCGCACTCTTGAGCGGTGGGAAAACATCTGACGCTGCGTCGACAGCTTCCAGCAGTCTTACAGCGATAATGCCAGCTCTTGACAATTTCATCTTCATCTTGTATGAATTCGAAGTCGGATACTTGAGCGTCGTTGAAGTTTGTGTTGCTTTCGTATGTGGTGGTACGATGGAGAGAGGTGAGTAAGGAACAATCGGGAAGGAACGAGGTTGTGGAGATAACGCCAGTCAGCCGCTTGCGAAGTGCAGGTTCGTCCATTCAAGGGAGTCGCCTTCCGTCAGCCCAGCGTCACAGCTTCGATTCGGTCTATTTCGACGCCGTCAGCCTGGATTTCGTTTTGAAATAGCTCTTACTGAGTTGTATACGAAAACCTAACGTTCAAGAAATTTCACTGCCTGTGTTCGCCACTTCGCGTTGCGTTGGCCGCACGGGATTTGTCCTTCGAAATTGAGAAACGAGGCGGCAGGTACATGTACCTAAGAAATTTGCCGTTTTCAAGCAAATGACGACTAACATACTTCGAGCCGATAGCCATGTAAGATGCTTTCCCCTCGAGCAAGAACATCATCGCAATAGCCAAAGAGTGAGTTGTTGTGAAGTTTGGATCCGGCTTCCGGCTCGTCCACTTGCAAGCCGGAAGCCGGCGGAGAAGGTCCCGGATGGTAGGAGAGAGGAGGTCAGCACCTCTCTCTCGTACTACCATCAAGTGCAAGTGTCGAAAGTACAAACTTGCACTGTTCTTGCGATCATCAAATCTTCACAAACTTTTCTCGTACATCTTTTCGATTCAACATGGCCAATACGGCTCAAACTACCCCCGTTCCCGCAGGTGCTCCCGCAAACTCGACGCTCAACCCCCATGAGGAAACTCGGCCCGACTTCGCTCTGCCAGAGTTCGCGCATCGCCGCAAGCGCTTCACTGACAACGGTATGACGGATGAGGTCGCCGCCGCTATTCTTATCGATATGTGGGATGAAGCGCACGAGAAGCGTATCGAGGTTTGGGATGCTGCTCGAGCGATCCCTTCCTCTTCGTCCAACTCCTCTTCCAATCCGCCAGCCCCAGGTCTCGGATCTCTTTCAGGCGGAGCTCCAAATACTCCGGGCGTACCCGGAATTCCAAACCAGCCCCCTGCTGGCGATCAGGGTTTTGCAGATCGCCAGGGCCCTCGCACCACAAGCTTGGCTGGCAGCGAGATCGACATCGACTTGGATCGCGAGCCACCTTCGGACACCTTGCCTACTCTCGCAAATGTTGTGCTCGACGCCCTTCTTCATCGCCTTTACATTCCGCTCTTCTACCTCACTCCGGAAGGTCGACTCCTCTGCGATAAGCTTGGCTTAAACGGTCCATATCACGTCGACTCTTCTTCTTCCTCATCCTCCAAGAGACCCGCCGGCCTATCTTTGAAAGACTTGCGTCGCGACCGCGATCTTACGCTGCCCGAGACCTTGCAGGCGGCTAGGTTGCTGCTCGAACTCATGGCACAGTACAACTGGGGACCCAAATGCATTCGCATGTTCTTCGCGTTCTTCGACATGATCGAGTCGCATCCTTACGCGCTACAATCTGGCAAGGACGCCGTCGGCCCTAAGACTCTTACCCTTTACCAGGACATTGTCCGCAAGAGGTGGCACGATGAGCTCCGTGCTAACCCGTCAGGCTACGACATCACGAAGATTAAAACGGACATCATGATGTCGTGCCACACAAGCGTCATGGATGGAGTCTTCGAAGCCAAACTCGCTGTGAGTTTCTTATTTCTTTTGCTCTTTCGAGCTCTCTTGCGCCGATCTTGGCATACCTCTTTTGCCGCGCTTTCAATATCTTTCTTAAATTCTGGCGCACCTTTCTTACTCGTGCCTTCCACCTTTTAGGAAGTGCATGACATTGCCAATGCTGCGCATGTTCGCTCGCGCTCGAAGTCGCCTTCGCATTCTTCCGGCAACTTCAAACGCCAGAAGCTTGGAAACAAATCCAACTCTTCCTTTCGTGCCAAATCTGGCGGCAGCCCCTTTGTGCTATGCCTCGTCTGTGCCGGCTCGCACAAACACAGCTTCAACACTTGCAACGCCGAATTCTTCTACGGCACTTCCGATAAAACCTTCGCTCGTCGAGACTCGCAGCGACAGCTCGTTAACAAAAAAGGAGAAATCCTCTGCACCTCTTGGCAGTTCCGAGATTGCGACGACGACCATCGCGGAGCTTTCAAGCATCAGTGCTCTCTATGCGGCAACCTCGAGCACGGAGCGTTTAGGTGCGCTCGAGCAAAGAAGGCTCAAGCCTGAGACCCCCCTGGTGCCTGAAGCCTGGGAAGACGCACTTTCTCGTCTGTCCCTTTTACCTTCCTTTAACGACATTCCTTACATGCTTCGACATGGTGCGGACGCAGGCGTTCGCGTTATAAATCAGACTTTTGCACCCCCAAATTCGAAATCCATTGACGAAAATCCTCATATCTTTGTACCGCTTGTTATGGAGGAGTTTGATGACCATCGTTATTTCGGCCCCTTTGATGAAGCCGAGGTTGTTCGCGCAGTTAAGGGGCCATTTCAGACATCGCCCATGTCCCTTGTTCCTAAACCAAACACCGTACCGCAAAAATTTCGTCACGTTAATAACCTTTCCAATCCTCGCATCCCTCGTTCCACACCATCCGGTTTCATTTCTTCTATAAACTATTCTATCGACGCAGACAATTTCCCTTGCACTTGGGGGACTTTTGCCGTTGTATCTCTTATCATCTCGAGGTTACCGCCCGGTTCGCAGGCGGCGGTGCGAGATGTATCTAAAGCGTATCGTCGCATCCCTATTGCACCAAGCCAATGGCCTGGTACGATATTTTTGTCTTATTTCTTTACTTTCCGCTCATTTAGTTGTGCTTCCTCAGGCACCGTCATTCGACTTACCGATGATCTGTTTGCAGTCAACGTCGCCCTGCTTTTCGGTCTCACCTCGTCGGGTGGCATTTGGGGCAGACTCGCCGACGCTCTTTGCGCCATCCTTAGAGCCTCTGGGATTGCACCCCTCGCAAAATGGGTCGACGATTTCATATTCTTTCGTATTCTGCTGTGCCACTTGGATGACTACAACCATCGCCAAAATCTTTGGGCACAGAGAATCCGAGAGCAAGGAGGCGCTAGACAAACAAATTCTCGAATCTGGTTCGCAGGAGGGGTCCTCCCTGACGGGACTATTGAAGAATACGACAACGATCTGTCGTTCCCCATCACCGCTCAACCTTCTTCCAGTGGACATCCTTTCTCGTATAGTCTTGCCGACATCGACGCGATCACCAATCCTTTGGGAGTACCGTTCGAAGCGTCAAAAGAGATTGATTTCTGCGATAACCCAACGTACTTCGGCTTCTACTGGCTTATCTCCACCCGTATGGTTGGCTTGCCGGACAAGAAGAAGACCAAGTATCGTTCAGCCATCGAGCAATGGCAGGCGTCGCGGAAACATGACCTGCTCGAAGCGCAAAAACTCTACGGCAAATTATCTCATGCGTGCCATGTTGTCCCGTCGGGACGTGCGTATCTCGTCGCCCTCGAGTTCTTTATGTCCCTATTCAGTGACAGTCCTAGTATGCCACGTTCCCCTCCCAGATCTCTCGCAGCAGACCTGCAATGGTGGGATGAACGGCTCTCTCGGCCTATCCTCGAAAGGCCCATACCGGCCTCAGTCGAACTCATTGATATCGGAGCCTACTCCGATGCAAGCTCGTCTGTCGGTCTGGGCGTCGTTATCAATGGCGCGTGGCGCGCTTGGACTCTCCTCCCCGGCTGGAAATCCAATAAACGAGACATCGCTTGGGCTGAGGCCATCGCTGTCGAAATCGTCGCTAGATGCGTCTTGCCAAACTTCCCCGCTGCTTCGCACATTAAGGTTTTCTGCGATAACAAGACGGTCGTCGATGGTTGGAAATTCGGACGAAGTCGTAATGAACAAGTCAACGGCGTCTTCAAACGACTCCATGCATTATGCGAAGAGTTTCAATCTTTCATCCACATTCGATACGTCCAGAGCGGTTGCAATCCCGCCGACGGGCCGTCAAGAGGACAGTACCCAAAGGGACCTCTGCTCGCGCTCCCGGACTTCCCCGACGAAATTCTTCAGTACTTACGCCTCGTTTCGGAGGGAGAAATTCTTCAATCGAGCTCGAAATCCAGTCCTATTGCAACCGCACTACCAAAGCAAAGTGCTTCGGAAGCAGAATTCCAGGAAGATATCGTTCTCGACGACGTCGCAAGAGAACTTCTCGCCCATCAACAGTTTTGGGAGTAGTACAGAGGCAGGTGCACGCTCCAATGCCGTTGTACAGGCTCAAATCAGCCACGGCACTAACAAACCGACGACTCCTCGATCGTATTTTTCGGATCTCACTCCACTTCATTCCACCTTGCGTCCGCATTGTAAAGCTGTCGACCGTCTTAGACTCTGGCGTCCATGTCAGACTTCCATTACTCCCTTTCATTCATCCTCGTTACCATTCGGTGAAGACATGCAAGCCACCGTCATTCGCACTCTTGAAGCATCTTGGCAACCAAGCACTCTCTCGACGTATGCCTCGGGTCTCCTCAACTTTCACGTCTTTTGTGACAAGCACTCTGTTCCCGAACATCTTAGAGCGCCTTGCTCTGCGGATTTAATTGCCGCTTTCATTTCTTCCTTGTCGGGCGCTTACTCTGGTTTGTCCCCATTTTGGCGTTCCGAAGCTCGATTCGCAGGCTTACTTCATTTCATTTTCTTTCTCTTCAGGTAGCACTCTGCGAAATTACGTCGCTGGAGTCAAAGCGTGGCACGCGCTACATAGGATCCGTTGGGACGTTCCCGAGCTCGAAGTTACTCGTTTACTCAAGGCTGCGGATAACCTAGCTCCTCCCGTTAGCAAACGAGCTAAGCGAGAGCCTTTCACCGTCGAGCACATCCAGGGCATCCGCAAGCAGCTCGATCTCACGAAATCATTGGATGCAGCAGTGTTCGCGTGCCTGACAACCGCTTTCTACTCGTGCGTTCGGTTGGGGGAATTCACGGTCAAGTCGAAAGATGACTTTGACTCCACGGTGCACATTTCCAAGGCTTCCCTCAGAACCGAGACGGATCGCCATGGAAATTCCGTATCTGTCATCTTTATCCCGAAGACCAAAACAGCTCCGCGCGGAGAAGATGTGGCATTTGCAGCGCAACAAGGTCCGACAAACCCTGTTGAAGCTCTTCGTAACCATTTCGCAGTCAATCAACCACAAGAAGGCGATCATATGTTTGCGTACAGATCGCATTCTGGGGACATGCTACCTCTTACCAGATCGAAATTTCTCGATCGCATAGAAGCTGCAGCAAAGGAAGCGAAGCTACCTAAGCTGCAAGGACACAGTATACGGATCGGGGCTACTCTAGAATACCTTCTGAGAGGAGTCCCATTCGAAGCAGTCAAGCAAATAGGACGGTGGAAATCCGAAGCGTTCACTAGATATTTGCGAAAGCACGCGCAAATCCTAGCGCCGTACTTGCAAGACGTGTCCAGCGCGCTCTTCACAATGTTCTCGCGCGCAATTGCATGACGTTCCTCAAGCGATGCTTTATCGTACGTTGCTCCTCCTATGATTATTGGGTACTCGCGCGGCTCATTGCGTCGTCACACTCCTAGTATATATGGGTATATCGCTCTTCTCGTACCCTACAAGAGCTTGCACGAGCTCAGCAGAGTTTGGCGTAGAAGAGGAGGTAGCCGGGTGTCGGGGTCGCACAAACACGAGCGACTTTCACCCACATATCTTTCGTTACGAGCAGTCAAATATATTTTTACTTCTTGCATGTACAGACATTTATTTATTGGTTATATATCTTTCTTGTATTACAGGACACGAGTGATCTTACATGGGACTGTCAAGCGATACGACAGTAGACACAGAGTCCAGCCCAGCGTGTGGATAGCGGCTGGGTGGGCTGGCTTCAACCCAAACGACCATCATCACCTCACGAACGACCCCTTCACGACACACCGACGGTTTTGAAACACCTTGCATCAATGGCGACGCTCAGGAGCATTGCTTTTGTCATCGTTCTCGTCGTTCTCGCTCTGTTTGCGCCGTCGACGTTCGCATTGAAGGCATCGCTCTCGAAGCGGGACGTATGGGCGCCCAGGATTCTTGAACCAGAAGCAGGAACTGTCTGGAGGGTTGGAGAGGAGGTTAACGTCACTTGGTGGGTTCATGTTCATAAAATCCAGGCTGTGTCCGCTACTGAACAGCTCGCGCCTTGGTTTCGACCTCCAGGTCTACCGCTAACCCGCCGAAGCAGATAACGAACGAGAAGGGTCTTGTTGCTTTACGAACGCCGCATGGTTTCGTTGCTGGCAGAGGTGGTCTCGGGGAGCCTTTGGCGGCTAACTTCTCCCTCTTTGATGGGCATGTTCTGGTCCAAGTACCCGAATTGCCAGCCGGAGATGATTATAGTGTCGTCTGTGAGTAATTCATCCTCGTTTCTTCGTTTTGACTCCTAAAGTCATGTGCATATAGTGTTTGGTGACTCGGGCAATGAGAGCCCTTTGTTCAAGATAGTGAACCCGTTCATGGCAGTTGCTGCCGTTGGGATATAGGCACCCATGTTTCTTACTTCACACTGGTGAAGCGTCATATCGGACTCATTTTTGGAATACTCATTAATGTACATTATACGACGAATTGCAGGACATTATCTACTGTACATTACTGGAAGAGTTTTATGTGTTGGAAGCAAGTCAGAAGGGTTAAAAATTGGTTCATCAGGGTGTAAGCTCGATGTTGGCCATGGTATTTGATTGTAAGTGAGTCGTTGATTAGAAGAAATCATCTTCACCGTCGTCTGAGAGATTGTCGAACGAGAATTGTTTCTTCGCTGCGGCGCTCCATTTGTTTAGGTCCCATTCTCGGGGGCCACGTAACGGCTCACGGGGAGCTCCAGCAAGTTGACTTTGGGACGAGGATCGGCATCATTGTTGCGCGAACGGAATCAAAAGAAGACTCACGCTTTATACTCCTTCCAGACCGGGGGGACCTTGTAAGCTTTGCTTTCAGTTTCGATGTCGCTAACTTTCCCTTTTGCAAACCAGTCTCCGTCGTTGTCTTCCTCATCCTCTTCATCCTCATCGTCTTCGTCTTCATCTGCATCCTTTCCGTTTTTCTTCATACTCTCAGCCGA
Source organism: Schizopora paradoxa (assembly GCA_001020605.1). Taxonomy (NCBI): domain Eukaryota; kingdom Fungi; phylum Basidiomycota; class Agaricomycetes; order Hymenochaetales; family Schizoporaceae; genus Schizopora; species Schizopora paradoxa. Next base: position 171,117 of record KQ085912.1, read on the forward strand.
CCTTGGCTTCAGATATCCCTTTTTCTTGATGTCTTGCTCGCTCAAAGTTCCGTAGAATGCAGCGTAAGCATTTCGAATCTGCTCGTTCCGCACGGCTCGTTCCTCTGTAGTTCGTTTTCCGAATATCTTCTTGCCAAAGCCCTTGATGACTTTATTGTATTTGGATCCTGTGAGTCCGTGCATGCAGTCGCTCCAGCCTGCCATACACCTCAAAGACGTCTCGAGATCTTGGAAAGTCTCTTCGTTCAAGTTCCCTTGCGCGTCCAGGCCTTTGATAGTCGTAACGAGCATAGCACCATAGCAATTGTCCGTCACCTCAACCCGCTCACCGTCATCGACCTCTGTGAGTGTAATTATGCATCAGTGATTTCCTCCACGTCGTCGCAAGTAGGTAGGCTCACGCGTCCATTCTCCGCATCTTTCAAAGAATTCCGACAGCGCGACGAGTCCTTGCCAGCTTTCAACCCACTTCTTCTTTTGTACGGTCGTGTGGATAGTGCTGAGCGTCTTGTCAACGAGGTCGAGGAGCGCGTACCCAAAGAAATCTTTCGGACGCAATATTGCGGAGAAAACGCGTGCGACGCGTCAGTTTTATTTCCGTCCAGCGAGGAGAAGACGCGCACCATTGTAAATGTACATGCCGAAGGCATCTGGATCACGGTTGCTGGCCTTCTCCAGGAGTTTCTGCAGCTTTTCGAGAGTGGCCTCGTGCATGGGATCGCCAGCCGGGGTAAACGCGTGATCCGAGAGGAGGGTAAACTAAAGCACGTCTACTGTCAGTTGCGCGCTCCGAAAGCTCGATCAATCGCCATTTGGCTGACCTTTTGGGCTTGAGTTGCGGACGGCATTGCGAAAGACGGCGATGGGGGGATGAGGAAGGGAAAACACGTCGAATGTCGTCACTTTGAATATTTGAGTGCATTTTTCGGGTGTTTCCGAGCTTTAGGGCCGGTCAGCACGCGTCGCCGAGCTTTTTGACTCGCTCTCACCTGGACGTGGACAACGACCACGACGTCAACGATCATTTCAAAAATCCATTTACTTTGCTCTCCAACGAGTCAAGCGAGAGGGTAGCTCGAAAGAGAGGGATAAAACGGTATCGGCGCCATGGCGTCGCTCAATAAGCTCGCAATTCGAGGCATCCGTTCATTCGACGACAAGCAGATTGCGGTCATCGAGTTCTTTTCTCCCGTCACGGTTATCGTCGGTCACAATGGGTCTGGGAAGACGGTGCGTCAAAACGAGCTGTCTGATACCGTGCTAGTGTCTAAAATTGCTACAAAAAGACGATTATCGAATGCCTTAAGTATGCAACGACAGGAGATCAACCTCCCAACACTCGTGGAGGCGCTTTCGTTCACGACCCGAAAATGGCCAATGAAAAGGAGGTCAAAGCACAAGTCAAGCTTCGCTTTCACGCTGCGAATGGCCAGCGCATGCTCGCTGTACGGAATCTATCAGTCACGGTGAAGAAGAATGCCGGCCTTACAATGAAGACGCTTGAGAGTATTCTATCACTTGCAGACGGTAATCCAGATAAAGGCGGAAAGGTATCCCTTTCCTATATGGACGTTGCGTCTGTACCAAGCTGATGTGCTCTACAGCGAGCGACCATCTCGACGAGATGCGCCGAAATTGACTCTGAAATTCCAAATCTCCTTGGCGTCTCAAAAGCCGTCCTTGAGAATGTTATCTTCTGTCATCAGGAAGATTCATATTGGCCTTTGGCGGAACCCGCAGCATTGAAGAAGAAATTCGATGATATCTTCGAGGCGACACGGTGCGTAATCTGCTATGCTGTTCAACTCTTCCCTGACGTTTGGCCACCATAGTTACACGAAGGCTTTGGATGCCATAAAGAGCTTGAGGAAGGATCGTGTTGCGGAGCTTAAGACTGACAAAGAGCGACTTGAATCCTTGAAAAAGGAAAAGAGCCACGCCGACAAAGTGAAGGCGCGCATTACCGATGTGCAATCGTCTATCGGAAAGAAAGAAGTTCAGCACGAAAAGCTTCGAGCCGAATGTGACGCGCTCGCCGTGGCGAATTCTAAGTTCTATGAGTCTGCGACAAAGTTTCGCGAACAATACAAAGAAATGGAGAATCAGATCGAACAGAAGCAGAACCTCGAAGAGAAACTAAGAAATGATCTGCCGCACGTTAAGGAAATGTCCGGTGGGTGATCTCCTTGTTTCGATAGTCTTTTCCCTAATTCGTCACAGAAACCGACGAACAGCTACTTGAGCGCCTACGAAATATGGAGAATTATGCGCAGGAGTCGAAGCAGAAACACATACGAGAAGAGCGGAACCTTCATGAAGCCCAGGAAGAGCTCGAGGGCTCTCGGAAATTGCTCTCCCAGTTGCAGGGCGAGCACGGTCAACTCATTTCCGCTCAGAGGGTGAGCTCTCATGAAACTTAATCTTGCTGTCTTGGCTTTTAAATTGTAGAGACAAGGCACATGAACGCAACATCGAGGAACGAGACAACGAAATTCGTAGAATTGCCACGCTTTTCGAGGTACCGGGATACGATCATTCGCCGTTGGAAAGAGATCAGATCCTGTCGTTCTTTTCGCAACTTGATAGCACTTTCAAAGACGCCAAAGCCGAACTGGAGAAGTTGCAGGTACGTTCCCAACGTCTAACGGAAGTATCCGTACTCATATACTCTGATGAAGAGAGAGCACCGACTTCAATTAGACGATTTCAAGTCTAAAGAAAGTGCCATTATCACCCAAACACAGGTCCTTGAACACGACAAGGCAACTCTAAGGGAGAAGATTGTGCGTTTCCCTTGAAATGAGGTGCTTCTGATATTGACCTTCAGACTAGGTCTCCTTGAACAACTCAATCAAATCCAGCGAAAATGAGTTAACCGAGACGCAGTCCCTAGGCCACTCGTTGACTAGCGTGCAGGGCGAGCTTGAAGAGAAGACCGCACATATCGAAAAGCTAAACACTCGGATACGAGAGCAAGCACACGACGCGAAGATTCAACAAGTTATCGGATCCATGAGGGCACTTGAAGCTGAACGAGATACTCTGAATGATGAGTTCAGGAGTTTGAGTCTCCAAGCCGATGAACGGGCCAAATTAGATCTGAAGCGTGACGAATTGAAGTCCAAGTCTCAAGAGGCAAAGACCTTGTATGTTTCCAATGATGAACAAGAATTTAGAACACTTACTTTCTCTCATTCTCATCATCATTTAGAATTGAAGTCAACAATGCTAAATATCGTAAGCTCGTGGGTTTCGACATCAAACCCGAGGCCATTGAGCGGGAGTTGGATCGAGCAGTGAGGTTCGTCTGTATTCTTATGCCTCTTAGAAAGTATCAAACATAAGCGACGCAGAGAAAAGGAACACGAACTCACTGAAGCAGAGACAAACTACAATAATGCTAGCGCCTCGCTGCAACGGATTGAATCTTCTCTTACAGCGTCAAAGGCCCAGCTTCGCCAGAGGAGAGATGAACTTAAAAGTACTGATTCAACATCATATATGCGACCGGGACTGTTACTGATTTTGATCTTGGATTAGGTCTCGATTCTACGTTAAAGGCCGGTCTCAACCAATTCGCCACGGTCAAAGAAGCCATTGATGACGCCAATGTGGAAATCGCGGAGTTGAAAGTGTAAGTTTCCTTCTGTATACTGCTAAGAGTTTGTTCTAAGTGCGATGTGCAGCCGGTTGGGAAGCTCCGTAGAGACAGGCAAACTCTACAATGCTTTGTTAGCGAACGGAAAAGCGAAGAAAATGTGCGAAGCTTGTCGACGCCCTCTCGATGACCATGCCATGAAAGTCTACGAAGATTACGTGCGTCACTCTTGAATTAATGTAACAAATTTTCCTCGCGCCGACCTCGCTATCGCAGCTCCACGGGCAAATACAGAAGAGCTCACCAGAATCCAAAAGTGTACTCACGATGGATTTGGAGAATTGGGAGGAAGAGCTTAAACACCTTTCTAGCCTTTTACCTCAGGAAGGGATGCGTGATTCTTTGAAGAACAGAGAAATCCCTGCCCTCGAACAGGAAATTAAATCGAATGAATCAAGTTTACCTCAGGCAGTCAAGGCGAAAGAAGAGGCGAGTGTGGTTGCTTGAAACCACGCGAATATCCATTTTATAACATACCTTCCTTTTCACTCCTAAGGCGCAAGAAGCGTACAACGCTATGAAGCAGGAAGCAAAGGAGTTGACGTCGATGAAGCAAGTGGCCATCTCTTTAGCAAAGCTCAACAGTGACTGTTCGCGACTCACGACCGAAATATCTGCGCTGGAAAAGAGCCTTGCGACGACCGGGTCTACGAAAACAGCAGATGATGTTCAAGAGGAATTGGGGGCCTTGTCGGACAAAATGTATGCACTTCATCTTTTATCTCAATGTTCAATGTTGACGATACTCTCAGTCGTGCTCTAGATCGCGAGAAGACGGGATATACCAACGACCGCGATCAGCAGCGAAACCAGCTTAGGAGACATGAGAATGAGCTGCACGAACTACAGCTTCGCGAATCCGACTTGAAAAGCCGAGTTCGAGATCAAGCAACCCTGGAGGAACGAATCAAAAACTTTCGCGAGGAGCTCATTCAGACAAACTCGAGGACGAAAGTATGTCCACGATCTCCAATTTCCTGGCGATTATATACTAATGCATGTCCAGGATATCGATGGGAGGGTCGCCGCAACAAGAGCGCCGCTGGAGCAAATACGTGCTGACCAAGAAGAATTCAAAGGCAAGTCCGAAGCGCGCATAACCCAGAGTCAAAACCGTTGCCAGGAATTAAGTCGAAACATGGACTCTCTAAGCAAAGCAAATAAGGACGTCGAGCAGTATGTAATCTTCATTCCTTCTCTAAGAATTCTCTTCAATTATATTCAAGATACATCCGAGCGAAACGAGCAAGGCTTTTACCGGAATGCGAAGATAGGCTTGAAGACTGCAAATCTCGCATTTCAGAACAGGAGGCGAACCTCGAGACCATTCGAACGAAGATGCACGCGATCGACAAAGAGATCGCTGAAAGCGGGAGCAACAATTCGAAGATTCGTGATAACCTTCGCATCCGCGAGATGAGGCGGGAGATAGATAGGATCAAAGAGAAGATAGAGAGCTTTGACTTGGAGGAAGCGGCGAAGGCCCGGCGACAATTCGACACGAAGTATGCAAGCGAGAAGAAACGCCAGAGTGACATGGAAAGCGAGGTAGGATGATCTAATCACTGGGATTAAAAAGGGGACTGAAGTAGACTTGCAGTACTCAAGGCTTGGTGGCGAAATCAGCACTCTCCGTGACCAGCTGAACATGCTGGAGAAGGATTTCGATGACTTCAAGGACGTCAACAAGCTCTACACAGACCAGCTCGTGAAAGTCAAGGTAAGCGACGGTGTGCTCAAACAACACGATTCGTGAATCACTGACCGCGTCAGATGGCCGACATGGCCAACGGTGATTTGGAGAAATACGCGAAGGCGCTCGACACGTATGTTGCCTCCCTCATGCCAATGTCGTTGCTCATTGGCGTTATAGCGCAATCATGAAGTATCATTCTTTGAAAATGGAGGAAGTCAACGATACGATGAGGCACCTCTGGAGTAAGACCTACCAGGGAACAGGTACGTTGCGAAACATCAAGTTATATCTGTTGTCGTCGGGCTTATACCCGTTCGTTTCCGAAGACATTGACGGAATTAAGATTCGATCGGACGCCGAAGGCGGCGCAACGAAACGGTCCTACAATTATCGGGTTTGTGTCTGCATCCATTTCTCGACATGAAACTGAAGGGGGCCACAGGTGGTGATGTACAAGGACCAGGTCGAAATGGATATGCGCGGCCGCTGCTCTGCGGGGCAGAAAATGCTGGCATCCATCATCATTCGACTTGCACTCTCCGATTCATTCGGCCAGAATTGCGGGATCCTCGCGTTAGATGAGCCCACGAACGCGTTGGACGTGGAGAACATCGATGCTCTCGCGGCGAGTCTCGTCGAGTAAGTGGCCCCTTCTCGAAGCACGTTTGCGTGAGCTCACGAAAATAGTATCATCAACGAGCGCAAGGGCCATGCCAACTTCCAGCTAATTATAATCACGCACGACGAGAACTTCTTGAGAAAACTAGGTCAAGCGAACGTGATGGAGTATTACTGGTAAAGTATCAAAGCAACATTACAAGCAGATACTAACACCTTCATATGTAGGAGGGTATCTCGAGATTCAAAACAAAAGTCAATCATCGAGCGACAAAGAGTTGGCTGAGTGTTAAAGTATTGTTGATCTTGTTTTCGAGCTCCTCACTGTTTTGTCATCTGTTGTCATATTGTTGTTAAATTTATTATCCAGGACTTGGAAGAACGGGAATCCGGCTTCGGCTGCTCTGCTGTCTTTGTCTTCGAATGTCGCGATTTCTTAGGCAAAATCGCCAACCGGTTCCGAGGCATCCCACCGAAGTTCGGCCGATTGCGAACATACCGTGACCTGTTCGGCACCGCTTGGCGGAAGCAACTCGGTGACGACGTGTTCCGAGATTTTGTCAACTCTCTCCGGAAGCAACGTCACAAAGAGACATTAGCCTTCGCGTGCGGAAGTATTACGCGCTGGGGCGCCTCAGATTAGCCTCGCAGAATCGCCGACGTTTTCATTACCGACTTCTCTTACGCGTCACTCTAATTGGCTGCTAACTTTTGTTATGCAGGCGCTACATGATCTTTGGATCACGAATTGCAATTATCAAACGAATTTGCATTAGACGAACTATGCTTCAGTTCATTCGATCGAATCAATTCGAAGAAATTTTCCTTCGTGCGTATCTTTTGATTCTCGACGCTGAAACATGTAAGATCTCTGACGATCTTGCTTTTTGCTCGCGTTCGCTCAAGAAAAAAAGATTTACGTCCAATGGCGACTTTGCGGCAAAATGAGAAGCATTCAAAGATGCGCAACTAGTCCATTCCTGGAGTCACCTAGCGCTCTTGCCTCGGTACCCGCCTTTCGTTACCGACGCGTGGTCCCAACGCTCTGGTACTGCGCTCTTTTCATCTGTCATATCTGTCGTCCACCGCCTAATGCAGAGCGAGCGACGGTCGGACTTCGTAGCTATGTGCCAATCAGCTTCCAGAGTCATATTCGTCTCGGCGTATCGTTAAGTCGACCTTCGTCCTTTCGCTTGCCTGCTTTGCAATATGTTCCCGAGAGGCTCCCGCTCCTCTCCTTCTAGTCGGACCTTTCATGTTCACGACTTGAACCCGAAGTTATCTCGGACGAGAGCTCCCTCAGATGCAGATGATTCGTTTATCACCACTTTCTATTCCACTTAAGCTCCAACATATACCCCACTACTTCGCCGGTCTTTATATCAATAGACCAGTCAGGTTGAAGAGAACCCCTTCCCGACTAGCAATTCCCCCACTGCGCCTGTCGCTTTTCCGCGAACGCGGTCATCCCCTCTTTGCAGTCCTCAAGGCCGAATGTCGCATGATACAAGCGTCTCTCGAAGTGCAGGCCCTCCTCAAGCGTAACTTGTTCAGCTAGGGCGATATTTTTTGATCAGGGCTCGCTGTGGAAGTCGCTTGTACGAAACGCTCACCGTGGTTGACGCATTCTTTTGCTATTGCAATGACCGGTTGGGAGAACCGACCAATGCGAGCGCCTGTTTTTCATCAGTCAGTGTTTCAATCTACGAAAACTTGCTCACCGAGATCAATAGCCTGCTTGAGGACTTCACCGTCGGGGAAAATCTTGGCGACTAGACCAGCTTTCTCTGCATCGACCGCGGACAGGACGTCCCCGGTAAGTATCAGTTCCATCGCCTAAACAAACGTCAATATTTCTGACGGCGTTCTTTGATGCTAGACTCGCATGCCTTTGCTTTTCCGATCGCTCGAATCAGCCTCTGGGTACCACCAGCACCTGGAATAGTGCCGAGCTTCACTTCAGGTTGACCGAATCTCGCAGTCTGGCCCGCATAGATGATGTCGCACATCATAGCTAACTCACATCCACCTCCAAACTACCATGGCGATGGGCTCAGTACCAGGTTCGTTTTTTTCTCTTGATCGTCTATTTCTCACCGCGTAGCCATTTACTGCTGCGATGACGGGCTTCGCAATGGCCTTTATACCATTGTCGAGGTTTGCCAAGAAGTTGTTCGTATACGCCTTCACGAATGTGAGTTGCTTCATCTCTTGAATATCCGCGCCAGCTAATAGCACGCGCACATGTGTGGGTGCAATCGCCCAGCTTTGTCTTAGTATTAATGATTATGAAGGATAAGCTTCTCCGCTCGTACCACAGAAGAATTTGTCCCCGCCTGTCACCACTATAGCGGATACCGCGGGATCGCCGTCACACTTCCTGAGGGATACAAGAAGGTCGTCAATTAATTGTGCCGACAATGCATTTCGCGCCGCAGGCCTATTCAGCGTGATCACGCCGACGCCATCGACGGCTGAAACGAAGACGAGTGAGTCGCTACTCATGATGGTCACGCAAGACAAGAGCGAAGAGATGATGGATAGATTTAGGCTGCCCGACGACGAGAACATGTCAGGCTTTTGCCGCTGCTTCTGTGCGGATTCTTGGTATTTTCTGGTGAGAGGATTGTCCCATCGCAGGTATGCGAAATTCATTTGAGCGGTAGGACGTCGGCTAGTTGCGGGAAACCAACCACTGAGGTTATGCAGAGCCAACGCCCACCGATGATTGCCCGAAAAGGACCGTAACTGTCCAGGCGGGACGACCTGCCACGCCTTAACCCCTTCCACGGGCATGGCATGGTGGTGGGGAAAATAGACGTTGGAACCCAATTATTTTGGGAGCAAGAACCAGTACGTCAGATGGCTAGTCAATCAACTTCGCAAACGTTCAAGGAAACCTCGTCGCTTCTTGACCCACCCCGCCCATCTGCTCCTTGGCGCTTCGTTGGCCCGGATTTACTCGACTAGGCCGGATAGCCTTAGGTGCAACGCATTGATCGCCTCTGACGGGAGATATTCGGGCTGTGTGTCAGGAGAACATGGTATCAATTATTCGCTGGCTTGTGAGTTTCGATTGTTGTTCTCTTGCGTCCACTGCGGCTGAACATCCATGTGTCTATGTACCTTGGACGGCATAGTGCTCTGCTCGGACTCAGTCGTTTAGGAAAAAGAATTCCGTCACGCCAACGATGATGCAAATTCAACCGCGCCCCACAGGCATAAAAGCCCTTGCGCAGCAGGATTACCAGCAGCAGCACCAGCGCCGTCGGCGGGCCTATAACTTAGCATAAGCTAGAAGCGCACTCTCGACTCCACATCAACTTTACACCCCCGACGCTCACTCGCCTCAACATGCTTGCTCCTACACTGAGCTCGCAGGCTCTTCAGGACCTCTCGCCTGAGGACCAGCTTTTATTCACCAATTTTGGCGTTGGCGAGGTTCAAACTTCTCCATTCTCATGCGTACACCATGCTTTCGAGCACTACGCCCTTTCACAACCCTCCGCCATCGCTGTCGAGCACCTCGGAAACAGCATAACATATGGTGATCTTGACAGATTATCCAACGGTCTCGCCAACGAGCTTCGGACGCTCGGGGTTCTCCCTGGATCGCGCGTCTGTCTTCTTGTCCAGCGATCAATCCCTATGGTCATCGGTATCTTGGCTGTCTTGAAGGCAGGTGGCCAGTATGTGCCTCTCGATGGAGGCATCGTCACGGATTCGACGCTCAGCTTCGTTCTCGAAGACTCAGGCGCTTCAATCGTTCTCGCGTTGAAAGATTACGCGTCTCGCGTCCCCAGGAGCTCAAGTCGGCACGTCGTGACTCTTGAAGATGCCATCACGAGACTTGAACAGAACCCGGGTCTGTGCACGAGACCTTCCGACCTATCTTCTCCAGGAGATGGTGTATATGTGATTTATACTTCTGGTAAGCTTCTTTGACCTATTAGCTTTCGATTTGATGTCCTTATGTCCGTCGTCGTATTGCAGGCACCACAGGAAAACCCAAGGGAGTGGACGTCATGCATCGCAACGTCGTAAATCGTGAGTGAACTATTACCACTTTTTAACCGTTCTAAATTTTGAATGGACGACTAATCTCCGTTTCAGTGGTCTGCCTTTCGCCAGGTAATGTTGGCATGAAGCCAGGGATGCGGGTCGCGCAACTTCTGAACGTCGCGTTCGACATGTGTGCATGGGAGGTTCTGGGAAGCATGTGCAACGGGTGTACGCTCTGTATCCGAGGGAAGTCCTCAAAAGATTGGAGAGCGGTCATGAAGACGGTCGATATCATTATTTCGACGCCTTCTATCTTAGGTGCTCATTTCGCCGTATGATATCGCAACTCCTTGCTGACTTTCAATTCAGGTCCTCATGACCCCGCCGACTACCCAAATGTCAAGTTCGTTGCGACTGCTGGAGAGTTGTGCCCGCAAGGTAATTATCCCTTCTTCGGTAAAGCTACTTCCCAACTGACGAAATGGGGTAGCTCTCGCAGATAACTGGGGACGTAGCGCACAGTTCTTCAACAGCTGTGGCCCTACAGAAGTGAGTGTTCAATGGGAACATCACTACTCGATACTGACTGGTTGTTCGAAGATCACGATCGTTAACACAGTGCAACCCCATGTACCCGGAAATAGCCTTAGCATTGGAAAACCGACTCCAAACAACAACGTATACATCCTCGACGAGGATATGCGCCCATTACCGATCGGAGAGAAAGGCGTCATGTGGGCCGGTGGTGCAGGAATCACGAGAGGCTATATCAACCTACCAGAGAAGACCGGCGAAAGGTACAAGAGAGACCCGTTCGTGAACGATGGGTAAGATTTTATTGATTCCTGAACTATACGTGAATTAACGCTAATTTTCAGAAGTATCATGTTCAACACTGGGGACCTTGGGCGCTGGAGACCTGATGGCCAAATCGACCATCTTGGTCGAGTGGATGATCAGGTGAAGGTCAAAGGCTTCCGAGTAGAACTTGATGGCGTTACAACTGCAATGGAGGTATGTCCTCGCGGACTGACCTTCGATTGCACCCATCTTACTCTGCGACTTCTAGACTACCCCAGGCGTTAAGGTTGCGTGCGCTCTTCTCATTGACGGCACTCTATGGGGATGCTACGCGCCAGAGAAGGTGCACGCCGACTCCATCCGCGCGTCGACCGCCTTAATTCAACCTTACTACGCCGTCCCGACGCGCTTCTTCCCATTGCCAGAATTTCCAAGCACGAGGTAAGATACCCCTTTCACTCGTATCGTCATCGGTTATTAATACTTCCCCAATCCTTTACAGCAACGGCAAGATTGACAAGCGGGCTCTTCGACAAATGATAGCGGACGCTGAGGCCAGGGAGGCTGAAGTGCTCGCCTTGAAAGAGGACATCAAGGCCAACCTCGTAGTCAAAGCGTTGAGCGAGAAGATCGAGACTATCCCAGTGCAGCCTACTCGCATTCCGGTCGACGCTATTGTCTGGTCCGACGTTACATCACTACCAGCGCCCCCGCCAGTGTACCAGAAGAATGCACATGCCTCGTCGAGCTCAGATGCGTCTTCAACGGACTCGCATACACTCGCATCATCTTCCTCGTCCGTCACCGAGAAAGTCGAGGTGTCTTCCGTCGAAAAGGGAGACGCAGACGTCTTAGGATGGGAAGGTTACGAGGACGAGGATCTGCCCAACAAGAGGCAGGGCAAGTACACGCGAAATATTCGCCACCAGATCTTCACGCTGTACCGCCGCCTCTTCGGAGTGGTCTTTGTCACAAACATGGCGATCTTCATCGCATCACTTGCAAAAGGAGGACTCAACGCCCAACAGCTCGGCCAGATCGTTGTCGCCAACTTGTTCTGCGCCATCCTCATGAGGCAAGACTATGTCGTCAATGCGTTCTTTAATGTCTTTTGTGCAGTGCCCACATCGTGAGTCCACTGTCAAGCTGACCAGTGGCAAACGAGCTAATCTGTAACAGATGGCCTCTATGCATCCGCCGCGTCTGCGCACGCGTCTACCATATCGGCGGTTGTGAGTACCGAATAGAATTATATGAAACTTTTGGGTACTAAACAGTCTCATTTTGACAGTGCACTCTGGCTGTGCAATCTCCGGTGTTGTCTGGCTTGTGTATTTCACTGGACAAGCAACCTCCGAATTCGTGCATGGAGGACGAGTAAGCTTCTACCCTTTTGTTGATTTCAATGAATACCGACAATTTTTTTTGCCAGACTTCGCTCTTGACATTGGTTTTGTCGTACTGGATCCTCTTCTTACTTATCGGGATCGTCATCTTCGCCTTCCCGAAAGTCAGATCGGTTGCCCACGACAAGTTCGAGCGCACACATCGTTTCCTCGGCTGGTCAGCTACAGCCTTCGTCTGGGCACAAGTCGTTTCCCTCATAAATGACTACCGTGCTCCTGGCGAATCTCTCGGCCATGCTCTTGTGATGGCTCCGCCTTTCTGGCTGGTCGTCGTTCTGACAATGTCGATCATCCTCCCGTGGATCCGCTTGAGGAAGGTTCCCGTCCGCGCGGAAGTGCTCTCGACTCACGCCGTCCGGCTTTATTTCGACTACGGTAAATACTTTCTGCATCCTGTCACCGAAGGACTAGTTCTGACAATCAACTCATCAGTGACCCCCGTGCCCGGAACCTTCACGCGCATCTCCAGGAGCCCGCTCATGGAATGGCACGGCTTCGCCACCGTCCCCGAGCCCGGAATGAAGGGCTACTCCCTCGTCGTGTCAAGGGCAGGCGACTGGACCAGCAGTGCTATCGAGAACCCGCCAACTCATCTCTGGGTCCGTGGCATCCCCACCTGTGGTGTCCTTCGCATCGTCCCCCTCTTCCGCAGAGTCGTCTTCGTCGCGACAGGCAGCGGCATCGGACCTTGCGCTCCTTGCATCTTGGAACAACGCGTCCCCATCCGGCTCCTCTGGACCTCACCCAACGTCAGGAAGACGTTCGGCGACAAGCTCGTCGATTCGATCTTGGAGAAGTCTCCCAACGCCGTGATCTATGGTGCGTCCTTCTCTCTTGACAATCTATTACGCAGGTATCGACTTTTTCATACCTCCCCTCAGACACTCGCACACATGGAAAGCCCGACATGGTGAAACTCACCTACAGACTGGTCCGCGAATTCGAGGCGGAGGCCGTCTGCGTCATCTCAAACCAGAAGCTCACAAGGAAGGTCGTCTACGGAATGATGAGCCGAGGTATCCCTGCCTTCGGAGCGATCTGGGATTCATGAACTAATGACTTCACGACCCATAAAACCAAAAAGATAAAAAGGGGGATTTCAAGGACGGAACTTCAAATTGTACTACTTCATCCCATAACTCGTAATCTCACAGTACAAAGGAAACACTCGTTTTAATATTCTAGAAGCTCAGGATCTTGTATTATTAGCATGCACTTACAATAACAAGTTATTTACTCCGAAATATGATGCGAATTTCTCAGCGGTGGATGTTGGGGTTGAATCGTCTGGAACTCCAATGGATCGACCGAGCGAAGCGGGACTTCGAAGCCAAGTTGGGTATGCGTGCAGATCATCGAGGTGCCAACACGTACCAAAAAAGATGTCTAAATCTATCTCTCAGTATAAGAATGGCGCTGCGAACCAAGCGATGGGAGACTGGGACGAAAACACGCCCGAGATAACTTGCGAGAACTGCGCCGTGGAGTAGTATTGTATCAAAACATTTCCAAAGCTCGATCCGGTCTGGTTATGGCAGCGAAGTGTGTCAGTTTTATTCGTATATTTACAAATCATAGACAAGTCTAAGGTTTTGCCTAGATTTCGTTCATCAAACGTCGCCTATTGCAATGAAGAGATCAGCTTGGGCAAACCGCTCCGATCCAATCCAATGGTAATAGAAACTTACAAGAAATCGGGTGGTTCGCTCCACCATCCTTTCCCTCCCACCATTTCACGCGTCCAGACATCGCGTACAAACCAGACGACGTGACCCACGGCACACCCAAGCAAATCACCCGCCGCAGCGTGCCAAGTACCATTGAGAACCCAAGAGAAAGCTACGAGAGCGAGAGGCAGGTATGGCGCGGTAATAGTCAAGACTCCGAAGAGAGATATGTGGGTGGATGGGTGGCGGCGTGACCAAAGGTAGATTGGTACGAATGCCAGAGAAGATGATAGGAATGGCATAGTCACAAGTGGCGAGAGGAGTAGCAGCATGACTGCACACTGAAAGAGCATGTAGAAGTATCCTGCTTTCTGGTGTGGAAATGACGACTCTTCAAGAAGTCTACTGTAGCGCATACTGAGGAAGAGTGGATCAGATACGTTAGCGTGTAGAGGTGGCGTATCGCTCACAAAAAGAATAAATGGAACACAAAATCGAGAGAGATGTTTCCGAAGTAGAAGAAGGTCGTGAAGATCCTCCACAGCTGTCCACAGTAAATATCAAAGGCAAGGGAGAGAAACACCGGGGCCTCACCTGAGCGTTATTGAAGGCAGCCTTGTAGCTGAAATACAGCTGGAGAGGCGTCACCATTTGACATTGCTGTTCAACGAATACTTGTCAGCGACGTAACATTTCGAGAGAGATGTCGACGCACGACTGCCAGACTTGTGAGCACCGCACAAACGAGCCATGCTCTTGTTATTGGGGGCACTTGAGAGAACCACGCCTCTATTCCGACGGGCATACTGTCGACGTTGTAGACAACGACAAACGACGACGACGATGACGGCGAGCAAATGGATGGCGGCGGCAAAGTGAGGTGCTGGCAGCGCCACGTGGATAAGCGACGTTGACGGCAAAGGCGCCAATGGCCGACGCGCAGATCGTTCGCGCGTTATTTCTTTCTTTCATTTACACCACCATGTTCTCCTCCTCATCCGCCGTCGTCAACGTCGCCCGTCAGAGCAGCGCGCGAGCACAACGACAACTTCTACGCTCTTTTGCAATCGCCGCAGAACACACTGACAGCTCCACCTCATCCTCATCGTCGGGCTCGTCAACGTCGAGCTCGACAGACTCCTCGCCGCCCCCGACAGGTTCGCGCCAACGAACTAGAATACAGTTCAACCCCTCCCCTCGTTCATCATCTCAACCGAATCGATCTCAGCTTGCACAACACCCTCATCTTCCTCCCCATTTTGGCCAGAACCAGCTACTAGCAGTGTCGGACAGCACGCGAGCACTTCTCGAATCCATAGTTGGGCAATTTCGTGCCCCAATACGATACGCTTATGCATATGGATCAGGCGTATTCACGCAGGACGGTTATGCTGACGTTGCAGCAAAGGGTGAGGAAGGGCCTATGCTGGACTTCATATTTGCCGTTCGACATCCTGGACACTGGCATTCCATCAATATGAACCAGTTTCCTTCTCATTATCCACTTCATGCACGCATGCTTGGTTCGGACTTTGTCTCTCGAGTGCAAGACGTCGGTCCTGGAGTGTGGTTTAATACTTATGTTCGCGTTAATAATGTGGTGAGCCATCGTGACTTTCCAACCAGTTTACTTGAAGCTTACATGCTTTAGACAATTAAATACGGCGTCGTATCCATCGATTCTCTTTGTCACGACCTTTTGACATGGTCAAACTTGTATCTCGCTGGGCGTATGCACAAACCCCTACGGATTATCAAGGACGATGCCAGAGTAAGACTAACCCAACAGGTCAATCTCGCATTCGCTTTACGCGCCGCCCTCCTCACCTTACCCTCGCGATTTACTGCCCAAGATTTATTCGAACGAATAACTGGGATCAGCTACGAAGGAGATCCTCGGATGTACATAGCCGAAAACAGAGGGAAAATAGGCAACATCGTCCGAGGGCAAGGCGGTCTATTTTGGGAGCTTTATGGACGGTTAGCGGCAGGTATGCCTGGCGTTCATTGGCCCTCGAGTCCAAACCCCTCGCGAATACCGCGCGACATGAGCCGGGAGGCGACAGAGCACCTATTGGCGTCCGTGATCGAGCAGGACGTTAGCCCCATTGCGCGTGCGGCACATCTTCGTAAACTCCCCGTGACGCTCACCACACGGCTTTCGAGACATTATGCTTTGCAACCAGGCATTCCCGGGCGGGAAGCAGACGAGAACGCATTTTGGATCCGTATCGGAGGAGACGAGGCCCTCAGCAATGTTTTGAGGAAGGGTTCGTGTCTGATATTTTTCATAAAAAAGCGTCATCGTGACCTTTCTTACATTGCAGAAATGCGTGGCATCGTCCGTTGGCCTGCTTTGGTTCAAACTGCAAAGGGCCTGGTGAGCGCCGGGCTAAGCAAGAGTGTTCGTTACTCTACGCGAAAGATCGGAAAGTGGTGGAGCTCATCACCTTCATCCGACAATAAGGCGTAGATGAGCCTGTACATCCTACTTACTTTAGAATGCGACCCGGTAAACATTGGATATCGTGTACATTGCAGAACATCTGGTTAAAGGAGTCAGACATCACGTCGATGGAGGAAAATCAAGCACAAGAAATAAGCAATGTATGCTGCATGCGGCGTGTAATGATATTCTTAGAATACAGTAGACTTTACAGTTTTATGCACCGTGGTTCCCATCTGGGATGTGAGAAGAAACTACATCGTTTCTCCCCTAGTCTATTCCTCGAGCATTGCCATGGATGGACAGCACCACATTTCATCTTAGGTCCAGGGCACACACGAGAAATTTTCGTCTCATTCAATTATGAATTACTACCATTCTCGAAAGCATTAGACACAGTGCTTCCATGTGCACAAAGCAACGCAATATTCCGCAACCTATCCGCGTCCAACGAAAGGCATTCCAGTCGCTCTGCAAACGAATACGCATCAATGAAAATAATTCCAAGGTTTCCGAGGCATACTTACATGAGATTCATGTAAAGGACCGTCACTTCGTTCGGGAGGCCCGCAATGTGGACGACAGCATCCGCGACGTGTTTTGCGTCGAATGAGGGTTCGTTCAGGCGAGTACCGTTTGCTTGAAGGGTTCCCTGCGTGTTGGGCATCGCCATTTCGGTCAAGGCATTGCCTGTATGTATGTCAAAAGCCATTTACATGTTAACAATATAATCGGGAAAGTGAGAGAGGTAGGTAGGCGCGCACCGACGTCAATCTGCGTGCAAGCAATGTTGAAAGGACGCCCGTCGAGCGACGTGCATTTCGTCAGCCCAAGAATTGCATGTTTCGATGCCGTGTACGGTGCAGTGAACGGTCGTGGAGTGTGTGCGGAAATCGAGCCGTTGTTAATTATGCGGCCTACACGAAGAGAAATTTCGATCGATTTAATTTCGATTTACTGCATGTAAGTTCAGAAATGCGGGGAAGAACTCGATCGTGCTGACCTCCCTGCGGCGTCTGAGCCTTGAAGTACTTGAACGCCTCGCGCGTGCAGAGGAACGTCCCCGTGACGTTGGTGTTCATGACCTCCAGCCACTTTGAGAGCGGCATCTCTTCCCAAGGGATTTGGGCGTGCGCGATTCCTGCGTTCTGGTGGTTTGGAAAATATTTGAGATCAGTAGTTTGTCCTCGATGTGATGGAGTTTAACGTACGTTGAAGACCATGTCGATCCGTCCTTTGAAGGTGCAGCAAGGCAGGCGTTAGTATAGTCAGCCTCTAAAGCGGGGCGCCATGAATCGCATACCAAACGCCTCATGCGTCGTCTTGAAGAGAGAGACGACGTAGTCCTCGCTCTGAACATCGCCCGGGCATACCACCGGTGCGGGACCAGAGCATAGCTTCGCGGTTTCTTCGAGAGCATTCTCGCGCCGACCTGAAAGCACGAGCTTCCATCCAGCAGCCGAGAGAGCGATGGCAGTGGCCTTCCCGAT
This sequence comes from Schizopora paradoxa, assembly GCA_001020605.1. Taxonomy (NCBI): domain Eukaryota; kingdom Fungi; phylum Basidiomycota; class Agaricomycetes; order Hymenochaetales; family Schizoporaceae; genus Schizopora; species Schizopora paradoxa. Next base: position 188,901 of record KQ085912.1, read on the forward strand.
ACCTGTGAAAACAATACATGTGAATGCGAACTCGAGCCAAGTATCAAAAGAAATTATTACCGGCCGAAGCGCCAGTTACGATTGCGACTTTTCCTTGAGTGCTTGAAGACATTGTAAGACGTTTGCTACGATGTTTTCTACTCTAAGGAAATTTCAAGTCAGCTTTTATGCGTCTTGAGCACACACTCTTCAAATTCATGTGATAAGCTTTTTCATCTTCAAAGTGCGGCGTATCATCGCAACTCCAACTGGAACAAAAACATAGACGTCGTTGGGGGAGATACGATCACTAGATCAAAACATGCACTCCCCCCGCTGACTATCCGTGTTCCAATTTGCAAAGAGGATATGTCATTCAAGTGTACTTTCTCGCCGGTCTTGTCATCGCAGGTGTCAATGTATGATTTTCTTCGCGCAGATAATTGGGGAGAGTCGACGCCGCAGCGGTAGCGAACATGATTACATGTACAGTTTCAGATGGATGAGCTTACCCTGATGTTCTGCACTTGAGCGCCAGCCAGCGGTGCGATGGACGTTGCTTGAGAAAAGCGTTCTCACTAGTGATTGGGTAGCAGTGACCTAACTCGGCAATGATAGACCACGAGAACGCCCAAAGAAGTGTATCATCACGAATCAGTAATAGAACGTCGATATTCTGCGTGTTGGATGTTCTCACCGATTTCGAGGATTATGCAGAGCATTGTTGGGAGGACGCTGGTTATTGCGACATCTCGGCGAGGAACGCTAGTGCCCGAGCGTCGATCAGGGACACAGCACCGCCATTTCCTGTGTTTTACAAAATGTTCCGAGAATCTCCTCAGTCAGTCGTAGATTTGAGTGCACGAAATTTCTCAAAAGTGGTAGTAGGACTCCAAGTTCTACAGATACCTTGGTGAGGGACTACAAGATTGACTTAGACGGCAAGTCAAAAGAACGACGATCCGCAGCCCTTCGGAGAAACTACACCTTCGTGTAAGTCCTCGAGGACTGGAAGATTGCAATATTTAGTGGGGATCGCGTTTGAATCTACGAGGATCACCCTTGATTGCTTTCAGGACCTGCGTCTACGAGCTGCGTTGAATTCTTCGGCATACGAGCAATCTGTAAATCGGAGAAGTCATTTTCACCGGTACCCAGAGGTCGAGATTTGCTTACAACGTTCACGATTCTAAAAGCGCTCGTAAAGCTGCGCAATCTGCAGCTGGGCCGTAACCTTCATCTCCTTCTTTCCCAAGAATCGCCAAAGTTTGTGAAGCCAGTTCCAGAAATCTCCTGCTACTCTTCAGCATATCAGCTTCGCCCTCCTTTGTAACCTGGTCACTGATGGTCATATTCCAGGCTGTCTTTGCGAGCTCCAATAGGTGCGTCCCTGTTTTAAATTCAACGATCAGTCCTTGCACGATACATTAAAGAACCAGTCGTCGTCACCTGTTTGCGGGTAATACGGAGGATAGATAATCATATACGCAGCGAGAAGCGCCATGCCCTTCGTCAATGCTAGGTCGTATGGCCCATCGTGGGCGGCGTCCCTAAAGCGCTTTGAAAGCCTGGGCAAATAGTCTTCGTGGAAGATAGGAGTGAGTTGCCCGGGCAGCGATGGCAACAAGGGTGCGCGCGGCCAATCGATCGTTGCTGAATTTGAATTTGAAAATGCGAGTTGACACAGTAAGCGCTCAAACGTTGCTTGCTCTTCTTTGTCCTCGTCCTTTGGGGGCTCAGATATGGGCACGATGCGTTTCGAAAACTCGCACAACGGGCAGCGGCAAACGAACCCGTACGAGAACTGGCATATTTCTTGACGTCTTTGATAGGGAAGGGCTGGGTCGAAGTAGGGGACGGTGATCTTCAGAGCTGAAGCTGAATAAGAGCTCAGTTAAGACGGATGAGGGGCGTACCTCTTCGCCATCCTTGATATCTCGCAGAGCACGAACGAGCATCCGGGGTGGTTGGCCATTGTCCTCGAACGTGAATGCCATGATGGCGTTTGGGGCGCACGAATGATTGAATAGCCTGCTCGCCAGCGGGAAGATTCCATGACCAACCTGGTCGAGATGAGAATGGATAACGAAATTGTTGTTCGAAAACCGCGAGTAGATGGCGTCGACGGTGTTTTGAGGAAAACGAGCGAAATTCATTTCGACCACGGGAGGTGTCGCGGGAGGTTGATCGTGTGGTAATAGGTCGAGAAAGACATCGAGCAGCTCGAGCTTCTCGTTCTTCGGAGAAGGCGAGTTCTTGAGGAATTTGTGGTGCGTCGCGAGCAGATGGCTCAACAACAGAGCATCCAGACGTTCGTGCTGCATCAAACCCTGGAACGAACTCGAGGAGAGTGACTTGTTGAGAGTCTTGCACATATGCCGATGGACTGTTTTCCAGTGTGCACTCTGACCTGCTCTTTGCATTGGTGATTAATTGATTAATTATGATTAGCGAGTTGAGTTATGAGTTCCCCTCAGTGTTGTGCGTCCCACTGGGATGCCAATGGCACTCGGGATCCGAGTTCCTGATCCCATTGGGATTGATCGCATGGGGTTTCCAAGTAAGTTGGCCTGTTGAGAACCAGCTGGGATCGCTGACATAACTTTTGGGATGTCTTCCGCGTCCTCGTTGGTGTTCTTGTTGCTATCGAAAAGGACACTTCGACCCCAGGATCCCAGTGGGACGCACAACACTTCAACTTCCCAAAAAGCGATACTTAGAGAAAACGTACATATTTCGTTGCAATACCAGTATTCTGCGCAGCCTGAACACTTCTTGAGTTTGAAGGTACGCGCCGGCCTTCGAAAACAAGTGTCGCATCTTAGTCCTTTCTCCTCAAATGTCAGGACAGCGGAGAGCGCAGGACTGTCCACAATCGTACAACCAGCAGGAAGATCCCCATTCGCGACTGCCTGGTTTCGAGCGACACTATGAGGTGAGAGTCGGATATTTGTGTAGTTGTTGCTATCCAAATATTCCTTCATCGCCTTCGTCGACGCGTTCACAGACATGATCGCACAGGAAAAAAGGACTCTTTTCGAATTGCGACGAATTGGGAAACTTGGCCTTTCGGCATTCTCCGAACGCATCAACACGGTTCGTACTTTGCTCGTGGTCTTCATCACCAACCAGCATCACCGCCAACCTTTTTCTTATGTATTCTTCGTTTTGACCTTCGAACTTGTTCATATTTTGTTAGCGAACCGCTAAATTTCCGACCAATCTATCCACCCTCCCTTTCCTATCTATTTCGCAAAGGCTCCTCGGGAACTTCTACTGCCTTCATTTGGTCCCAGAGCAATATTTCTCAAGCCCAACAACATCGACACACAGGGGGTGTTCGAAATTCAACTACGGCCAACGACAGAACGTGAAGGATGTCAGATTCGAGTCCTAACACACCGCGTTCGAGCAATGCGAGCTTCGAGACCGAAGGCGCAGACGCGTCGAGCCGCCGTCTAACGCGTACGGTCGCCCTCATCAAGCAACATGCGCTGGAACATAGAATGGATATCGAGCGTCGAGTGGAGGAGGCAGGCTTCGAGGTACGCGTATTCGATGAATGAAGTGGAGAAACGTGGAATTAATGTCGTCTTCATGCGCGCGTTCGCAGATCTCGAAGGAACGTCAGATGGAGTTCACTGCGGAAAGCGACCAGGAGTATTTGCACGAATTGTTTGGAGACGACACTCCTGCTCTGTTTGAGTGCGTTTGTCTCGTTCTGTTCCTTACGCGCTCGATCGCTCACGCGTTTGTTTCACTGCCAGAGGCCCTGTCTGGATCTATGTCTTGGCTCGACGCCGGGCTGTTTCAGTATTTCGTACATTAATGGGCCCCGCTGATCCCATCGTCGCACGAGAACAAGCACCGAACTCCCTCAGAGCAATCTACGGAACTTCAATACAGATGAACGCCGTCGGCGCGGCGCGAGACGAAGCGACTGCAGAGGAGATGATCACCGCTCTTTTCGAGAGCAGCCCACCCTTCGAACCCACGGTGGGCCTCGACGATGAGGTCGAAGGGCTCTCGCTGGACCCCGGGGAAGGGGGTGAGTATGAACAAGTCGAGCTGGCTGTTGGTGGTTACGACGACGACGGAGACCGCGTGCAGGCCTTCTTATCCCCGACGTCATCACAGACGCGCTCGAGCACGAACAGCGACAACGTCAAGGCACGCACGAACTCCGGCATTGTGCCGCTGGGCTCGAACCCGCACTTCAAAGCGCGACCCCTCCCGAAATCGACACGCGCCCCGTCTTCGCAACCCAGGATGACGCGGGCGGCTGCTCTGCGCTCGGGGTCGCTCGTCATCGCCCCAACCCCCTTTAAGGACAGACACAAGGAACTGAAGAAGGTGGTTCCGACGCGCGAGGAGCTCAAGCAAGTCTTCCTGGACGTGCCAGGCCATAAGCGATCCTTGTCGATTGCAGTCGCGTCCACCGCACCGCCGACAGTCGCGCCTCGCATGACGAGGGCAGCTTCCTTGCGCATTGGCGGAGGAGCTACGAATGGCGCAGCTGTGAAACGACCGGCCCCGCGTCCTTCTGTGGCGGTGAAGAGCAACGAAAATGTGAAGAACAGCGAGATCGAAGCGAAGGCGAAAGTTATTTTCGAGGGCGTTCCGGGGCACAAGCGCCGCGAATCATTCTCCGTCGCGAGCGTCAGAGCTCCAACTGTCGCGCCGCGCCTCAACAAGAGTGCAGAGCTTCGAGCGAAGAAGGACGCGCCGCCCACGTCGTATATGTGTACGTCCAATTTGCACCCTCACATTCGTCATCTCAATCTGTTAACTGACGACGTTGTTTCCCCCTAAAATAATTAGTCCGCACACCCTCGACCCCGAAAGCGAACGGAACCACCACCCCATCCCTCTCCCGCGCAACCTCGCAGAACAACCTGTCGAATGGATCGCCCTCCCGCCCTCGTTCCTCCATGGCCGGTCCCAACCCAACTCTCAACACTGCGCCGACACTAACTCGCGCCTCCTCTTCACTTGCCCTTTCACCCCCGCCTCGACCTCCCTCCATCGAGCCGCGCCAGAACCGCAGCGCGATGCTTCGAGCGGCCAAGAAATTCGATGCGGAAGGTAAACCCGTCGTCGAGAAGAAGAAACCGTCGCATCCGCCCGTGTCAATGAAGAACATCACGAACAGTCGTGCCCTGACCGCATGAAGGCGCTTATTTCTTATGTGCATATACGTTTTCTTGATTTCTTTTCCTTCTCTTTGATATTTTGAAGTTTGTCTGCTAACAACTACACGTGTTGCGCTGGCCGTCGTCCGATCCTTGCTTATCTATGTCATCCACGACCTGATTTATTGACTGAGACTCATACTACTTTTTGGTGATACAACGAGGGCTATCCCATTGTTGTTTTGGGTGATAATTTCTAGTTTTGGTACATTTGGTTCACAGATTTAAGAATGATGCATGTATCAGAGAGAAAGATCAATGGTCATCAGTATTGTCATCCTCCACAATCATCTTGTCATGATCCTCAGGCTGTCAAAGTGTCGTTCAGTTGGTTTTCGTTTTTCGAAGTCAACGTTGCTCACCTTTTTGTTGTCAGCAGTGTCAAGCTTCTTTTGAATCTGAGGTTCATATTCTGAAATTTCTCCATGCTTGTAATCCGATTCCTCAGAAGAATCGACCTCTCGTTTCAGACTCAACCCGTCGTCTTGAGGACCAGATAAATTAGAAACCCTTCCGCAGTTATCAGCAAAGAGCATCAGTGGATTGGTAAAATAATGTACTTACATTGACGAGAACGCTGGGCTCAAAAATGTCTGACTCTGAGGCTGGATCTCTTTGTCAACTGTGAGCGTTACGACTTCCTTGAAACCTTCCCTTCCCTTCTCAAGCATCTTTGCGAACAAATGATTATCCAAGTATTTCTCAGCTCGATGAAAGAAAGGCCGGGTAAATGGATAGAAGCTGAAATCTCCCAAATCACGACCGTTAGGAGCATCTAGAATGCTGCTCGCCGAGATGTAACCAGAATAGTTGATGTTGTAGACAATGCTGCTGAGAGTTTTCGCAACTTCTAGCAACTCTCCAAATGTTGGCTGGTCGATCTGAGGCTGCCCTTGATCAATCTGTATCATGCAGCCAGACAGTGCTAGTTAGCGTGCTTCAAAGAACAGTTTCAAATTTGAATCACATACCTGCTCCGCGGAGTCAACAAGAGCATGCTCTTCCCAAGTGAAGACCCCATTTGGATTACGCTTGTCGTAGCGCAATACCACATCCGGATCATTGCAGTTCAAAAACAGTTGACCGAAAGGTAGCGTAGCTTTGTCCTCTTCAAGTCCAGGGGTCGCTTTGAACTTCTGCAGATCTTTCTTCTTCCTCCAATCCTTCCAGAGTTCTGTTTCCTTGTCAAATAGAGTCTGCCATGCGCTTTCATATCTACAACACATTAGCTGGGTATATGCAGCTGTAATAAGTCACTCACCTTGTCATGAGCGAGTTAGTTTCTGATGTCCCGAGGACGAGATTGATGGGAACTTGACAAGATTTACCCTGGTCAAGTATGGTGTCGCCTTTTGAATTCTTTTCCCGGTCTTTGTGGTCTAGAAGTCCACCATAAGAGAAAGCGGCCAAATGTGTCCACTAGTAATACATCAGTGGGTTTTATTCGAGGAATTAGCTTACGCCTCACCTCCGCCATGTATAAAGAGTTGGACAATAGATGGGGGCTTTGGGTTGAGTTCTGCGGCACTACTTCGAAGGACCATCCCATCGATTCAGCAATCTGTAAGACGGTTATTATTTTGGTGAAGCGTATCGAGACGGTAGGGCTTACCTGACTTGCCGAATTCTTGACAATGACTTTGTACTGATCGTCCGCATCCTTACGCCTCCCGACAGCCGCTCGCCGCTTCGCTTCGCTCAGTGGAACGATAAGAATCCGTTGCCCTTTTGCAATGTCAGTTCGTGAGGTTTTATCCTCGTCATCCACTCCGATTATTTGAGAGCTCGCGTCGTCCGCGACATTCGCAGGTGGAGTGTTGTTCTTGTTTGTGGTATTACTAGCGGCGTTGCTATTACGAACCCCGTCTGGATCGCTGAACATTGGCTTCGTTCCCTGTATGTCCGCCGTCATTTCGTTGAGTTCATCGGAGGCGGTCGCGCGAAAGTAACGTATAGGAGACGGAACTCCCGCGACGACGGGCCCGAGGCCTTGCATGTACGCATGCCAATCGTCTTTGTGAACGTACGTGGAATACAGTTCAAATGGGTTGGTAGAAAGCTGTAGTAGTCACAATTAGCCAAAGATTGGTAATGGCGGTTTAGATATGGGCAAAGGCGGGTTTACAGTACCTTCATCCAGTTGTTGTCGGGTGTGTCAAGCACAACCGCCAGCTTATCCTGTTTGATTGCGCATGGCTTCGTCAGTTTATTCAAAAGCTCGATCCCATCCGTGAGCGCCTCCTCCGCAGCCTCCATCGAGCCGAAACGAGACTCGGCGAACTTGAGGATTTGGAATTTGAGTCCATTTGCCATAGGCAAATCCACAGATCGATTAAACTTCCGAGAACTTCCTCCTGTCGTGCTCTTTACCAAGAGCTCCTCGAGAGCGACCATCCAAGTATGTTTATAATCTTTAGCATCTCCGAGAGATTTGATCTTCAGGTCGGAATTGCATTTGACTGCTCGAAGTCCACCATTCGATGCTCGGAGAGGGACGAAGACAATACCATGAGTATTCTGAATTTTGAAACCAGCGCCGTCAGTAACTGCGAACCATTCCTGCGCCCATTCTTCGACGAAGTCCTCGTCGTCTATGTCACCGACGGATCTGCCGCTGTCGGGATCTCCGCCGTTCCTACCAGTGACCGCCGACAGTGAACAACAGAATTAGAAGGAAAAGAAGGTAGAATTACTCAATTGTGTCCCAATCCACCTTGTTCTTCGCCAATGCCGCAACGAAGCGAACGGGAAGAAACCAGGCTGTGTGAGTGTCGCTCACTTTGTGCTCCTTACAATCCTGGAGGACAGCATCTTCTTGTTTTTTGCTCAGACCCGGCGTAATCGGAATTCGCTTCACGTTGCCGTATCCTTTCAGAAAGATGCGGTCCACGAAGTTGGGCGTCAACTTGAGGTATTTGGCGGAAGCGGTCGTTGGAGCGTAGTGATGATCCTGAAGAACTCGTCCTCGAAGCGGTTCCGAGTGCTCATCAACGAACTGGTAGAGTATGTTGACGCGGAAGCGGGTTCCTTCGACGTGTTCAAAGACGCCGTCTCTTCCTGGCTGGTCATGATCGAGGTTTGGTATTTCGTTGGACTCCTCGGTTTGCATGTCGGTGAGTCGAAAAGGGGGCTGGGTTTGAGGTGTGCGTTGGTCGATGGCGACTCGCTGCTGGGTACGTATATAAAAGAGACGGACAACACGCGTTCCTGTATCACGGCCAGGAACCACAGATGTTGCCGAAGGCACCAGAAGACATGAAATACGTATTCAACAAGCTCCTCGTTCCTTTCGGTTGTCGCGACCTTGTTCCGCTTGAGGCGATGGTGAGGTGAATGAACTGTAAGACGAGCCTCAGCTAATCGACATCATGCATTTTGAAATTGGTGTGGCACGCGGCTTGTTCAAGTTTTCTGTGCCCAGAACCGCGTCCGAGTCCATCGTGAATCCTTTCAAGAGGAAGCTCGCTTCAAAACATGCTTTGCATGAGAAAGTGAATGGTGAGATGGTGTTGGTTGCAGAGATCTGGAAGGTCAGGATTCGGCAGGGTGACGAAGAGAATATTTATCTTGATGAGTGGTTGCTGGTAAGCGACCTATCATCCTCCCTCCCTTTACGTGCTATTGAGGTTTTCATGAGATTCGAGAGTCCTCGTGATACCATAGGCAGCAGCCAATTCTCGATAAACAATCCGAGTCTGCCCACTGTGTGTCAAGCCGCGAACGTAAAGATTTTCGCTGAGTCGTCCATCCAAGTCCATCCGTCGTCAAAGTGAGGTTGTCATTGCGAATAATCACAGTTCCGCTCAAAATAATCGCAGCAGATTCTCGAGCGCACACGACGCAGTTTCGCAAGAAGGTTGTAGGCGAGGAATAAGGCGAGGAGATCGTCAACAGTCAAGGCGGAAGGCAATAGAGGTGATTATCGAACTCGGAGCAGGAGATGCCGGTCGGCTCGGCTCGGCTATACCGGTCTTTACCGGGATCGGACTCCGGGTGCCGACTCGTCCGTGTTCACTTCAACTTCACGAACGTCGACCTCGGACCTCCTTTTTGCTTCCGCTCGTCTGCTGCCTTGCCTCATTTTCTCCTTCTTCTTCTCCGAATGCGAGTTCGAGTCGGCTTGTTATGTGTAAATGGTGTTCGAGGACCGATCGAACGGATGTCGAGTGGAAAGGAGGATGTTGACGACTAGTTGACGATGGACGGACGGACGGATGCGACGGGCGGGCGCTAGATGATACAGGTGTGTTGCGACGAAACCACAGTAGGCTGCAGTTGGAGTGTTTGCGACGAGTGAGACGGACGAGACGAAGAGTGAGATAACGACGAGCTGAGTGTCTGACATATTTGGATTCTGACATGAGGTCACGGTATGTCTGTCCGTCGTTGCTTCATTTTGGAATCGAAACGAACTGACAGATCCCTTCTTCCAAGCTTGAACACTGGCACCCCGAGTTTTGACGCGCCGGACGAGGTTCGACGCGCCCGACGTCCAACTTTGTAAGACAGGACATTCGACGTATTTGCTGTTGGCCGTCTTGTGTCGTCTTCTGCCAACGATCTGACACTGACAGTTCGGAGCTAGCCTCGAAACGGAGTCACGGAGTCGCGACGTCGGAATCAGATTCGATAACCGTGACGGAGGACGCAAATGTGCGAAGCAAGCTCAACTTCAAGTTCGCGTCAGACTGAGACTCAAAGTTGGCGTCGGTGTCACGGCCTACTACCGTCAAGCAATCTTGGTTGCTTGGAATCCAGAACAAACGTGCCATTGTATCGACACAATCGATATCTCATCCACCAACGCCCGCCTGCCCGCCGGCCGAACGAGGAGGTCCCGACCAAACTGGACGGATGGACGGATGGGCGCCGGAGTGACCAGTAATTCAACTTCAAGTGCTCAACCTCAAAACTTGACTGAGGGCGCGTTTCGGTCGGTCGGTTGCGATTATATAATCTTTCTCTCCTCTCCTCCTGTCCTGTCCTGTCAACGCAGTCATCGTTCGCGTCATCGTCATCGCACGGAACACGGAATCTCGCAACCGCACCTCCGAACTCGATCGACGACCCCCTCTGTCCGTCTGTCCGTGTTTCCGATCTGAGGTTCTCGTGTTCTCGAACGCATGTTACGTCATCCATCGATTTGCTTGCCAGTATCAGTGCCAGTGGTTGGTCGGCGCTCGCGATGTATGTTGTTTTGTATCGAAACTTTGCATCCCCTCGGACTCGGATTCTCGGACCCGGGACTGGAGTAGGAGTCGGAGGTCGGGCGCTTACAAGTTACCACTCATCCAAACCTAACCCAGCCCGGACTCGAACTCGGGGAACTCAGCAACGTCACCGGGACCGCGTCCGCATACGATGCAACATCTCGGCACCGAAAGGAACCTCTCCTCGCCTTTCTTCAACTCGTTCAAGAGTCCCTTCGTCCACCCGTCGCTTGTTGTGTTTGGTTTGCGTGAATTGCGTCATAAAGAAAGAAATTCGAAACTCGAACTTGAAAGCGTGCTCTGAAACTCCTTTCGGTGACGGTGTTGTATGTTGGGTTTGTGTTGGATGTTGGATGCTGGAGGATGGAACTCGGGACTGGAACTGGAACGAACTTCGATTTGCGTGTCCGATCGGCGGGTGTCGTCACCGTGCGCTCCTCTTCCTCTCTCTCTCTTTGCCTCAGCCTCAGCCTCTACTCGGAGTCAATCTGCAGTCGTCTCATCAGCGTCAGCGTCATCAACTGGCACCAGTACTGCGCTCTCTGCTCCCTCTCCTCTGACCCCTTTCCTCTGTCCTCTACTCTCTGCTTCATCCACCCAATCCTGTTTCGCTGTTCGTCTCTCCGTCCATTCGTCTGCTGTCAGTCCGTCTGTTCAAATCAACTTATTTCAAGCTCCCAGTGACCTATTTTGCATCATCACCACCATCTGTCCAATCCTCTGTTCCGCCGCCGTCTTCGCGTCTCAGGCTCTGCCTCAGACTATTTCTGCAATTTGCTTCCGCTTTTATTTTTGCGCCTGCTGCGAAGAGGACGACGACTCGGACAAGTGCCGAGAGTGCCGACACTCACTCAGCAACACTCACACCAGTACTGCGAAACGAGACGAAACAACTACGACGACGACAATCGCAACGAAGGTGAAAGGGCCATCCATCTCTCCCTCTCCGACGCGCACGTCTCCATCTCCACACGCATAGGACGGCGCCCTCTGCCATCTCTGCCATCTTCACCATCATCTCATCTCTGCCATCCTTCGCGTGTGTGGGAGCTCGAGGGCGCCGCGTCTCGTTCCGTTGCCTCCCTCTCAGGCGCCGAAACCACTCTCACTCCCAGACGGACCCAAATCACCTCTTACGCCCCAGTCTTCAGGCCTCAAACTCCTCTCCGCGGACCTCTCCCCCTCCCACCACACTCCGAAGCTAAAAATACACCCACCTCAAATTTGCGTGCGTAGATGCCTGCATATTTTTACACTTTCATCAAAAGGTTAGTAAACTAAAAACTAAAAAGTATATATAAAAGTGGGTGCGTCCCCTTCTCCTCGTTTTCCTCCCTTCCTTCCTGAGTTCCTCGTGCTTTTCATCATCAGCCCGTCCGAGCGTTTGTCCGTTCTTCCTCCTCCTTGACCTTTGCCTCCGCGTTTAGTGACCGTTTGCCTCGCAGCAACGACTCAGGACTCAGGACTCAGGGAATTAGGAACTCATTACATCCATCCATCCATTCGTTCATTCATTGTTCGCCGGCCCCTACTGGCTGCCCCCTCCCTTCCGTGCGACTTGGACTCGTCCCTCCTTAAGGCCTCACAATCGACTTTTGTTATAAGAGTCCTCCGTCCTCTCTTTCGTCCGAATAACCCCACTCACCCAAGAGTCCCGACAACACCTCCGCAACACCGACATAGCTTCCCCACATACGCACATACGCACGCACGATGATCCTCCCATCCCACCTCAGTCTCTCGCTCCTCCCCGCCCTCCTCCTCACCCTCTCCGCGTCCGCTCTGACCACCAACAATCGCCTAGACACCCGCCATGCTGCTCATTCAGCACATGCGAACCACGCGGCGCTCGTGCGGAGGGTCGTCTCGCCCTCCGAGGCGGGGTTCCCTCTCGTTGCACGGTCGCCTCAGATCAACGCTCCCGCTTTGGAGCAGGAGATCAAGAGGGATGTAGTGAATGCGAATGCGAGTAGTAGGAGACGGAATAATAAGAAGAGAGGGACGGGGAGGTGTAAGAATGGTGAGTGCTGATTTGCTTTTCGTCTTCACTTCATCGTCGTCGTCATCTCCTCTCCTCATCTCTCATCCTCGCTGTCTTCCCGATTCCCTAACTGATGAACTGAAACTGACTATATGCACACCCAACTCAACTCAATAGGTGGCCCTCCGGGATCTACTCCAACGACGATAGCGGCTGCAGCAGCTGGTGCGTCCTCGCCTCCGGCTGCGAAGAGCTCGTCGGCGCCTGCTAAGGTGTGTCTTCGTCTTACTCGTTCTTCGTGCTCTTCCTTTCGCTCTACCGACTTCCGTCCTTACCTCCTGCTCGCTCCCGCTCTCCTCCGTTTCTTCCTCTCTCCTCCACTTCCCTCCGTCCTTTCCCTCCCCCACTCTCTCCCTCTCTCCTCTCTTCGCCCATCCTCACTCATTCACTCACTGACCCAACCCCCCGCCCCTCATAGGCCCCCGCCCCAGCACCACCAGCACAACAGGTACAGCCCTCAAGCTCTTCTTCCGCCGTTGAACACATATCGACTACCTCTTCTCTTGCTTCTCCCCCTCCACCCCCACCCCCTGCTCCTGCTCCACCTGCATCATCCCCAACCCACACGACCGACGCTGCACCGCTCGCTCCCCCGCCTGCTGCCTCCCATCCACCCGCCTCTTCCCCTGCTGCTCCCCCTCCTTCACACTCCTCTCCCGCACCTCCTCCCCCCGCGCCTCCGGCACCTACAACCTCCTCGCACGCACAGGCTCCTCCCCCACCTCCTCCCGCAGCGCCCGCCCCCGCGCCCACGCACTCACAGGCTCCTGCTCCAGCTCCTGCCCCCGCTCCGGCACCGGCACCAGCACCTCCTGCTAGTGGAGGGAACTCGCTGTTGGGGCAGACGTTCACTGGGGATGGTACGTATCTTTCATTTGGTCTTGGTTGAATGGAATTGAGTTCTGATGTTTTTCTTTCATGCATTGCATCTCCTCGTTTCGTCCCGCCGGTCACCTCAACCCTCAAAAACACAACCACACATCCTCCGACGCACAACGAACACTCAAACTCAAAAACACCAAAACATGAACGCCAACGCCAACGCCAACGCCAACGCTAACAGCGACATTCTACGCCCCCGGCCTCGGCGCCTGCGGGAAGACGAACACCAACACCGACTTCATAGCAGCCGCCGCGCACGAGTTGTTTGATTCCTTCCCGTGAGTGCTTGCTATTCTTCAGGTTTACTTTGATTTGCTTTCTTGGGAGGAGGGGTGGTTTGGAGGAGTGTGTCGTGTCGAATACGGCGCCGCAAGCACCACCCTCTCACCTACTTCGTTCGAACAAATCACTAACCTCTCCTTTGTAAATTTCCAGGGGCTTCACGGACACCGCGAACCCAAACTCGAACCCCATCTGCGGGAGATCCGTCACCGCGTCTGGTATGTGTCCTTTCTTCTTTCGTGTTTCTTGCACGTTTCCTTTCAACGATTCTTGCACGTTTCCTCTTTGCTATTTTTATGTTTCTTTTTTCTCTCCATTTCCCTATTTCCCGGTCGCATCTTTTCGTACTCCCCATCTTTCCACGGCAAACTTTTCACGCCCATCACCCGGCATATTTGTTTTTATTTTTACTTTTGTTTTGGTGATGTGATGATGGTGGACACGATGTGCTGACCGGTGTCTTTTTCTTTTTCTCTATGCATGTCGGTGCCTCGACGACGACTTCGAATTGACGCAAACATTCGACGACTTCGACAACGATGACGAATTTGTGTTTGACGACCGGACGGCCTCCTCCCGCCTCCTACCTCCCTCCTCCTTCAACCCCCCCCCTCTCCCTTTCCCCCTCCCCTCTCCCTTTCCCCCTCCCTCTTTTCAACTCCTCCCTCCCCTCTCCCTCCCCTCCACCCAACCCAACCCTCCACCCAACACCAACCCATCATCAAAACCACAGTCAACGGCAAACAAGTGACCGTCCAAATCATGGACCGCTGCGCGGGCTGCGACCTCGAGGGTTCCCTCGACTTCAGCCCCTCCGCGTTCCAGCAGCTGGCGGATGAGAGCGTGGGGAGGGTGCATGGGATGACTTGGCATTTTAACAACTAATTGAAGGGTTGAGTAAAGTGGTTTTCTATAGAGGTTGGAGGTTGGAGGTTGTGACTGCTGTTTCTTTTTTTTTGAGGCGGCGGGGCGGCGGTCTGCGATGCTTGCCTCGCTGTTTTGTTCTATCGTTTGCGACGACGCCCATGCTCTTCCCCTTCCCCCTTCCTTCTTTTCATTTTCCCTCGTTTTTATGGCTTTTCTTCGTAACTTAGCTGAGCTTACTCGGTCATGGGCGTCCTCCTTTCCTCTCCTACTCATTCTTACGCTTCACTTCACCTCGTTCTTCGACTCGAAGTCGAGCTTTCCCTTCCCATCCCATCCCTTCTCCATCTGTGCATGCACAACCGGGACTGGGTTTTATTCCTTTCATCGCTTTCGTCGTTTATTACATGTATCGAAAGAAATACTTAGAGAAGACCGCCAGGTCGGTCGATCGTACTGTACGAGTTACTGTACTTGCTACTTGCTATCGTGTTGTACCGCTATTGTGTTATCGTGTATGTGTTGTACTTGCTATGTTGTATGTGTTGTCTAAGTGTTGTTGTCTGTAGAAAATAAATAAAATAATGTTGTTGTTGTATGGAAATTTCTAGGAGTGAAATTTAAAGAAGGGTGGATAGAGACTAGCGATTCGAGAGGTCGGGTTATCCTGGTAGGTATCCAAAGAGAATGGATGATTCGAGACTTTGGATTTATCTACTGCAACACACACTTTATTGTGAGTTCAAAGTCGAAGGCCTCTCTAGAAGTATTAGTAAGGAATTCGACGTTCGTTCGTACGTTCGTCTCCATCCAAGTCGATCGAACTTCGAAGCCCTCGCGTCCTCCAGTGACCTCCACCAAAATCCTCACTGAAGTCCGCACTCCACACCCCGGCCAACTCGAAACTCGAAACTCCACTCAAACTCGACGCTTGAAGGGCGCGCGTATATGAAGCAGACATAGCACGCTCATACCATGCATTTACCAGTACATAGTAATCCTGGACTCCTGAAGGGTTTGTCGTTTCGTGTCGTTCGCCGAGCATATGTTAGGGTGTACAGTTGGCGAAGCGACTTGCATACCCGGGCCGCAGGTCTGCCAGTAGGAGTTTCGAGATCAATTTCAAGTTTGAAGGTCGGCCGTGGCTTTGACTTTGACTTTGAGACGACGAGGGGTTTGAGGGGGATCCGGAATCCGGAATCCGAATAGATTCGAATTCGAGCTCGATGGACCTGGCCGCCAGAGCAGAGCCAGAGGTCGATCGCGGAGTCGCGGAGTCTTGGAGTCGCGGTGCGGTGGTAATATTAATGTAATAAGTAAAGGGTGGAGGAGAAGGAGTAGGGGTACCTGAAGATGCGCTGGTCGAATGGAAGCCTAATAAGAGAGTGATACGAGTAAGCTATAGTAAGTGGATGGTTCACCTTGAAAAAAGAGGTAAGGTAAGGTAAGGTAAGGTAAGGTAGAAAGAAATGCTAGTGAAGGATGTATCGGATAACCTTGGTGGCCTGGAGATTTCGAAAGCGGACGGAGGTGGGTGAAATGACGGTGCTAATGAGTGTATGTAGAAATTGTAGGCACCGATGGGGTCTAGAGGAAGTGAGAGAGAAAGAAATCAAGGAAGAAACGGAAGAAAGTGGAATAGAGAAAGAGAAAGAATAAATGAATACACAGTGGACAGCCTGAGGGCGCCCGACGTCTAGGATGAAAGGACGCTTTGGAAAAAATTCACAATGGAATTGCGACCAAAATGTCGCTCCTCTAGGTGCTTCGAAGCCACGTGCATGGATGCACGCACTGGCGTACAGTTGTGGTCGGGAGAGCGTGAGGGGGAGGAAGCGTAGCGGCACGCCAAGCTTCCTCGACTCTGAGTCCCTATGCATCGTAGGAAAAGTTGTCGCCGCTTGGTTACATGTATCACGTTGAAAAAAGCATGAGTGTTTGCGAACTCGTCATGACTTGAAAACCGGCGATTTTAAAAGCTCGGAAAACGACGCCCCGATGGCATCCAGCTTATCCATGCAGAGGGTCTGCTGCACGGCGTGAAAGCTGAGTTTCAGCGAGACTAAATCCATTTCCAAACCGTCCAAGGAAGGTTTTTGATCCAAAGGCGTGTTCGGAGCGGGATCAACAAGTTTCGAAGGGTCGAAGAAGGGGCAGCCACTCGAATCGACATCGAGTTCGGGTTCGGGTTCGCCTTCCCGAGCTGGTATACTATGTTTTGAGTTTGGAACTGAGGCAGTTATGGGTGAATGGGAGTCGTAAATCGGATTCTTGCCGCGGTATTTGTCGAGAAGAGCTAATTTGATGAAGCTTTTTATTCCAAAATCGACGTGCTCCGAATTCTGTGACTGCTCGACGGTACGAAAAGCGGCACACATCGTGTTGAACATCAGGTCAGACATCGACGCGTCGGCGCGTCTGTAGACAGCATGGAACTGGGCCTTCATCGTCGCAGCTCGCTTTTTGTCGTCAGAGCTTTGACGAGTGCGTGGTTTTGGAGTGATAGTGCCCAGCGTCTCGGTGTACGCGCAGTGCATTGCTTCGGCGAGCCCGTTGAAGTCGATGGGCGATTTGAAGAGCTCTCCGACAACGAGGCCTGCGAGGGCGTCCTCCACTTCGCTGGACTCGGAGCAATGGCTTTGAACGGTCCGTCGCGGCATCTTCAGCAAGCACTAGCAAGTATATCGTCACTAAAGTTGCAATAATTCAATCCTCTAATGAAGAAACTCACCAACTCGAGGCCAATGCTCCTCGCGACCTTGTGGAACGAGGAAAAGAAGGAATTTGAACGTTATTCGTCGATGCTTGCGTGTAATCCTCACATTCAAACTCCGCAACATACATCGAGCGGCCGACAAAATTTGATTGGATGGATTTGATCGGAGTTTGAACGCCATCCGCTGTGTACATTTGCGCAAATCGCTGCGAGCGCGTCGAAGGACAACCCGCTCTCCATCATTGCGCACGCTTTATTTTGCTTCAAATCGCCACACGACCAGCATGGCGTATCTTCCCAATCGTAGTTGGACCGATTCTTGGATCCAAACTACCATCTGTACGCCAGAGAGGACGTTGGGTTTCTACCAGATATTTCTCAAGTTTCGTGCAATTTGACGCAGAAATGTCGTCCTTGAAGGCACCTCAACCGCCACCAGTATGGAAGCATACACCTGAGGAAGTGAAGAATCTCACAGAGGAGGTTATCGCCCGGGTGCGTAGCATTCATGACCAAGTTGCAGGAGTGCATCCAGATAAATGCGACTTTGAGTCGGTGCGCCTGTTTTGAGTTTTAACCATGGCCTTGCCTGATTGCCACTGCTAATTAGGTGTTCGTCCCGTTGGCCATGGCTGAAACAGAGCTGTTCAAATTGAGGCCCGTCCAGTTCTACCAAAATGTTTCGCCAAGCAAAGAATTACGCGATGCATCCACCGATTCAAGAATGGCCGTTCGCGACTTCAGTGTTGAAGCTGAAATGCGCGTCGATGTGTTTAAATTGAAGAAGGCTGCTCAAAAGAACATACAGGAGCGACAGGTCTCCCTGACGCCCGAGCAGAGTCGATTAGTTGAGAAGATGATACTTGAAGGGACCCGTGCGGGCTTGGATCTTCCAGAGGATAAGAGAAATGAGCTCGTGACTCTGAAGAAAGAACTGTCCAAGCTATGTGTAGAGTTCGGGGTGAGGAGTCTGCTTCACAGTGGATTATGTATCTATGCTAATGAACCGAAAAGAGGAATTGCAACGAAGAGTCGGTAAGCGTGATAATCGTTATAATGAACCGACAAATTTCAAACCGTCGATACAGGGAAGAATTAACTTCACTGCCGAAGAACTCAAGGGAGTTCCTCAAGACGTAGTGGAAGGATATGAGAAGAAGGATGAAGTCGGAAAAACCCTGTATGGTGTAACACATAAGACTCCAGATATCATCCCGGTCGTATGTATGCATGACTCCTGAAACTACCGCAGGTTTGACTCTTATATTAGTTCAAATACGCTCAAAACCCCGAGACTAGACGCCAGGCTTACCAAAGCTATGAAGGGAGACTCAAAATAAACGTACCACTCTTGGAAAACATCTTGAAACTTCGAAGGCAGATTTCAGGCATACTTGGGTACGAAACATGGGCCGACTATGTGACGGAAGAGAAATTAGTTAAATCTGCGAAGGGTGTCACAGATGTTCGTCCCTGTTGTATGACTCCTGATATTTATACTGATTATGTTTTCAGTTCCTCAACGAATTGGAGTCTAAGATGCGTCCCATTGGCCTCAATGACCGAGAAACACTTTTGTCCATGAAGAAGGCCGAACATGAAAAACTTGGCTTACCTTTCGACGGCAAGTTTTATCTCTGGGATTATCGGTACGTTGCTCTCCACTTTCATCGTCACCTTTCTGACATCCACTCAGCTACTATGATCAGAAGTTTATGGAGCAGAACCTGAACTTGGATGACGCGAAGGTCAAGGAGTGTTTCCCCGTATCTTTCGTCATCGAAGCGGTGCTTTCGATTTACCAGAACCTCCTGAGTGTCAAATTCCATCCTGTTGACGCCGAGTTATGGCACCCAGGTCTGTGACTGATCCTTGCATGGAACCATGCTCATGTCAAGCTCGTTACTGCAGACGCTCAAATGTTTTCGGTCTGGGAGAAGGACTCGAAGGACGAAAGCGGCTTCCTCGGGTACTGTCACCTTGACCTCTTCCCCCGCGATAACAAGTACGGTCATGCTGCCGTATGGCCTCTGATAGCAGGCTATGACGGTTTAGACGAAAAGCGCAACTATCCGGTCGTGGCTATGGTTGCCAACCTTGCAAAGTCTACGCCCAATCGACCTGCGCTCATGCAACACGACGATGTCGTTACCTTCTTCCACGAAATGGGTCACGTATTCCACGGCCTTCTCAGCAAGACACGTTATGCACGATTCCATGGCACAAGGTAGGTCTTATCTCCGAACTCTAAGATACGTTCAGACTAACGAATTTATTGCTCAGTGTCGCCCGGGACTTCGTGGAGGCACCTTCTCAAATGTTGGAGAACTGGTTCGTGTTCTTGGACTTCTTGGGTTTCCTACATGAACTTACATTCGGTACAGGTGCTGGGAGCGTGAGGTTCTGAAGAAAATGTCGAAGCACTATGAAAACGGAGAACCACTACCGGACGACCTCATCACCAAAATGATTAAGAGGTCAGTAGCAAGTAGACGTTAAGTACATCATATTTATGGGCCCCATCTGTCGCAGCCGCTACGTAAATGTGGGGCTTTTCTACTTGCGACAATTATTCTTCGCGAAATTTGACATTAAGGTACACACTGACAAAGGTCTGGATCTTCGTTCGACCTCTAAGTCGAAAGGTACTGAAACTGTGGCAGAATCGACAGACTACACGACGCTGTGGAATGACATTCGGACCAATGTGTCACTTGTCAAGGGCGACTCTGACCCCGCACCCGGGCAAGGTGCCTTCGCGCATATAACAGGAGGATACGACGCGGGCTACTATGGGTATGTCCTTCACTATTTTGACTGGGCCCTGTTGACTTACTCGGCGTCGCAGCTATACATACTCGCTCGTATTCGCAGCGGACATGTACGCAACCGCCTTCAAAGCGAACCCTCTTGATCCCGCCACTGGCACCAAGTACAGGAACGAGATCCTCCTTCCGGGTGGCAGCCGCGACGAAATGGATTCGCTGAAGGTATGTTTCGTTTACTTAAGCCTCCATGATCTACTACTAGTACTACAGGTGATCTGACTGCGTTCGCAGAAATTCTTGGGAAGACCTCCCAAGCCTGATGCGTTCACCCGCGAGATTCTTGAGGCTATTGGCGGGGCGTCCGCTAAGATCTAATGTATCGCGCGAAATGTTTATTGGCCCAGTCTCAATGGCCTCATCACTCGACCGGGCGGCCCCCAATTCTCCCATCATGAAAGTTTTCTCTTCTCGACTGGCCCTCTTCTTCATCATTCAAGCTGTTCATCAAAGGATCAAACGAGGACGATTTCGAAAATGAGAGTGAGAGTGAGAAGGGTAGACGAGAATAGCGAAAGTACGCGACGCGAGACGTTCTCGATCCATCCAAATATTTGTAAAACCGTTCAACAGTCGAATTCGCATTCGTTGATTCATCAATGCAATCCTGATAAATTTGTGATCCAATGAAATGGGAAAAAGAGCACCTCGATTCGTCCCCGAGATCTCACAAGCGTTACGAAGATGCATAGTAGTAGCAAAAGAAATTTCCGAGTTGTCAAATTTACTGATACCGTTATGCTAGCGTTAAGAACATAAAGACGCGGGACACGTATGATAGCACGCACACCCAGGAAGTAAACAGAGGAGAAAAGAGATGAATGTATAGCTATACTAACGTACGTACGTATGATGGTAAGGAGCGGTTGAAGAATAGGAGAAACGGAGAGGAGACGGAGAGGGTGGAGAGCAAAAGCATGGGTGCGAGCGAAAGCGAGGTGTATATAGAATGGTGGATGATGGATGGTTTGTGTGGTGGCGCATTCCGATGAAGCAAGAAATGAGATCGATACAGCCAGAGTGAGAAAAAAGCCGAGGTAAATGAGTGAACAAGTTTTGATAACTTTCCAGTTGCGGATGCGCTAAACAGATGGTTTGCTCGTCAAAGGAAAGAGACGAGACGAGGGTGATATGGTGTGGTGATCAGAAGCGGGGCGGAGGAGAAAACAAAGAACATAGAACAGGGGAGGGAAAGCGGGGCGATGAAAAGAAAGCATGGGGCGAGCGAAGGATAGCATGGAACGCAACAATGCAGACGCACGAGCAAGCAAAAGCAAAGCACAGACGCTGACGGAACGTATGGCAGACCGTAGATGGTCCTCACATGATGACGCACTTACAACACCCCGCATCCCCCTCCGGCTCCTCCACCTGCAACGGTTGTACTTCCCGTTCCTTCGCAACCTCCGGCTGCGCATCGACGACGACCGACGGCTGGATATAATCCGAGAACGGCGGTGGCGACGGCGGCCTTGCTCGCACGGATTGACGCGGGCGCAGCGACGTCCGTCTTTCCATTGGGACAACTTCTTCGGAATTCTTTTTCTCTTGGTCATCAGGTATGGGCGGTGGGGCGGGATACTGTCCGAATTCATCCATAGGGAGCATTTCATCCAGCGCGCCGTGCGTGTTCTGATATCGGTCTCTTCGCTTCGATGGATCATAGCCGAATGTGCCTGGAGCCTGGTAGTAAAAATCAGCATTGCGAGGTTCAAATCTTTGTACAGATAATAAACGACGAACGGGTGCGACGACGTTAACTGTGGGCTTCGGTTCTGGGGCGCCAGTAGCTTCTTCGTATTGATCGTCGAGGCCCATCTTCCTCGCTACGACAGGAAGCACAACCTAGAACAACGCATCAAATCAGCATGCAGATTCACCTCAATCGGATGGTACATACCTCGTCCCAATTCCCTTTAGGTTTCGGGCGCGTCCATGAAGGGATGGCATCCGCCATACCACCCGGCCCGTCGGGTGGTTCTGGGTACTCAGCAGTGGAACGATCAGCTTCGCTGGGTCGTACATTCGACTTCGATCTCTTTTGCTGCACAGTAGAGACCTTCAGCTTCTTGGCAGTCGGAGTGGAGGTAGTAGGCGTGGAGGTAGACGGAACGGGTGACTTTGTGCGGGAACGTTTCTGCGCTGGGTTGTGTTTATTCGTAGATGTAGATATTGAAAGCGTGAGGGACTGCGATTGGGGGACTGCATTCGCGTATTGTTGTTGGCGATTGGCGGAAACGGAGGATGACTGTGGTGATTCGGACATCGCGCGTATCGAAGGGCGGGGTATCTGGGATTGAGATAAAGATTCATTATGTGGTCGAGGTGCATGTGTCGGAGTACTTTGTCGCTCAGTTGAGGTCGATACTTTGCTGGTCTCCTGCGTTTCGTGATCGTCCCAAGTTTCCTCACCTGCTTCACGATCGGTTTCCACCTCCGTGTCAGCCTCCATATCGGTGAGCGGCGTTTCATCCATGACCATTCTTCCATCGTCCTCGTAGTAAACGCTATCCCTGTGTCCGATGCTTTCCGCACGTTTCCGCCCTTGGAACGCTGCAGACCTGGCGTT
Organism: Schizopora paradoxa; assembly: GCA_001020605.1. Classification (NCBI taxonomy): domain Eukaryota; kingdom Fungi; phylum Basidiomycota; class Agaricomycetes; order Hymenochaetales; family Schizoporaceae; genus Schizopora; species Schizopora paradoxa. Next base: position 211,461 of record KQ085912.1, read on the forward strand.
GTTCAATGCCGCGTCTGCTAATTGCTTCTCTCGTAACCTGTGGCCGTAGTTTGCAATTTCAAGCATCTCCATTCGATTACCCACCCGAAGCTCTCCGACTCCTCCGTTTCGTGAAAGGTCCCCACGATACCAGTGCTCGAAAGGACGTTCCTCTTCAGCGGAAGGGCGATGGTATTCGTTGACATCGTGAGAGTCATCTTGGATAGACGACGTATGAGAGTTGGCGGAGAAAGGCGGCATCTCATACATTATCTCAGTCATGTTCTGGCCTGCCTTGTTCGTACTCGTTACGGAGATTGAAGATAGTGAGCTGGCATAGTGAGGGTCGGCGTACAGAGACGTCTTCGCTTGCCAGACGTTGTTGGGACTCCGCTCCGGTGTTAAGAGCGGCGCTCGATTTGACGATGATCCGTTTGGCGGTTGCGTCTTTGATCTTGACTTCGCCGCCTTCGGTGCTCTCACATCTAAAGGAGAGCTCGACGGTAGTGCGGGCGAATTGGAACGAGACGAGGCAGGTGTTGGTAGAGAGCTCCCATTGTTGACCGTCGTCTTTCGCGTAGCAGCGCCATTCGCGCGGACAACACTTGAAGATGTCGATGGCTCCGCCGCGTTAATGATATTATACGGTTGAGAATATGTCCTCGAGCGTGCCGGCCGCGCTTTCTGCTGCTTCTTCGGCTCTGCGTGCACCTTCGCAGTGGGCTCCGCGATACGCGCCGACGAGCTGCTCGGTGTCTGGTCCAAGTTCGGCCTCGAGTAGTTGAGGCTGGGACGCGGTATCGCACTTGGCTTTTCTGACCCGCCGCCGTTACTAGCGCCACTGTTGCTAGCGGTGCTCTGGCTCGTTGCTGCGCGACTCCGTCCCCCGCCAGTATTCCTGCCGCTCGAAGAGGACGACGCGTGGGCCTGCCCATTGCTCCCTCCTCCCCGTTGAAAGACCTTTATGTACGCATTCTCGTCTCCAGACGTGATGGAGGCGGCCGACATGCGCTTCGAGATCGCCAGACTCTCGCTTTCAAGTCCTGGGGAGCAGGAGTAGAAGATAAGATGTCATGAAACAGATATGAAACAGATATAACAAAGCTCTCGTACGTTTCCTCAGCGTCGGCACAATCATCTCGTCCCATGATGGATTCGGAGGGAGCGCAGACTGAGCAGTCGCTGTGAGAGCCATGGGTGCTTAACGTCCAACCGAACTCCTTTCCCTCTTCAAAAACATATAACGGCGGCGCGAAATCGAAAGAGCAGGCAATGTCAAAGGATTATCGCGTCCCGGCGACGATACGAGAAGAGCAGGAAGGGAAAGAAAGTCTGGTCGAGGAACGATAGTGATTGAAGAGGACGAAACGGCATGGGCTGCCACTCCGACCAAAATGGCAGCCGGGGCACCAAATACGGACACGCGCCCACAAAGCCCAACCAAAGACAAATCCAAAGAAAAAACCTTTCCTCATTGTAACTAAAACTACAGACAGCATGATGGTGATAAACGATTGACTACTTTAAGTCCTTGACGTCCTGAGGTTGTCCCCGGGAGCGACGAAGTCCAATCCCGCTGATAGCCCAAGTTACTTCTGTACTTCGTTTGATGCTCCAGAGCCAGGTCACGCCAAATATCGGAGCACAAACCAGTACATTCAGCACGGGGAAGAGGTCGGGATACCTGCTGGGAGGTGTGATAAGAAGTTCCAATGCATGGAGGAGTGTGATCTCCACATAAACAAACTGTGATAGGTAAGTCAGTACCCAGTCATCGATTCGAGATTCAACTAACCAATGCAATATATCGCACAAATGAGCGGCGTGCCGGTTTACGAAAGGGATTGTAGCCTATCACGCGATTCCAAAGGAACGTCAACGCAACGTATGGTATCGCTGCACCGTCCCTTCGCAACAAAGGCCACATGCTGATCGAAAGAATGTTAGCAACATGGTGGACGGTCTCAATCAGACTCATACCTGAAGACAGCCACGTTGTTAACGAGGGCGCTCCATTCAAAAGTGAAAGATCCGGGGGACGATCCAGACATCAAAAGATTTAGCGGAAGGAGCGGAAGCAAAATTGTCTTCTCGTGTACTTGGAAGGAGAATAAAAAGAATGACATCGATGACGTGAGGAGTGCCCAAGGCAGAATAGGAAGGGTGGGCGGTGTGCTGTACTTCGTACTATCTACGATAATCGAAGCCTTCCAGGAGCCAACCATCAGATTCAATACGGCTGGTGCAAAGCCAAGAGCCGTAAAAGCTGCGGAAAGGCGGACAAGCGAAGCCTGCGTGAAGTATGCTCGCCATTTTAGCACGACGTTCGACGCACACCACATGTTGGCAACCTTGTCCTCGAAGATACCGCGAGAGAACGGGAAAATGCGAATTAAAGGATCAAGGATGGATTCCAGAGGTGCAAAAGGGGGTAGAAATGGACAGAAAATGACATAGAATGAGAGGAGGGTGGTTACGCCAAGTCGAATAAAGGTTGCCGTTCTGCAATGATGTCAGCAGTAGTATTACTAGTAAGGTTAGAATTTCGTAGATACCATACCCTGCTCTCCGTCCCAGGGATATGCATCTGCCGAGAAGGTACGAACCAATCGCTGGTGCGTAGTATAACGACATTTGCTTGAAGCCTAAGCTTGCCGCGAAGAAAACAGCACCCAAAGACTCGTAACCTCTCGAAAAGCAGTTCAGAGCTAAAATGGTAAAACCTAGACGTTGAAGTTAATTACATGAACTGTTTGTTTGTTCTGATGCCGCAGAAACAACTCACCTAACATTGCCGAGTTAAATTGGAAATGGCCGTTGTCGATGAGGATGAGCGAAGGTTGTAGAAGTAGACAGAGAAGCGCCAAACTCTGTTGTCCGATATCAAAAGGTGCATCGGGAGAAACGTTCGTATATCACGCACCTGAGTTCGCTTTGACCTATTCCCGTGCCAGGACCGTACGAAATAAATTAAAGCCGGAATGTAGATAACCATGTCCGTGATGAGTACTGTATAACGCATGAAAACTTTGCTGTCCTCCGTTTCTATCCCTCTTGAGGTGTCTAGAGTAAACCAGGTAGGATTGATTGATGATCCACTTCAGACTTCGTCAGTGAACTGTTTCATGAGAGCATAAACGCGACATCATACATTAAGCCACATAAATACGAATGGTAAGCCGTGAGGGGTGGGTAATCCAGTCCCCAGTATTGCAGTTTGTATGTATACCACTTCGAGGTAGGTAGGTGTTGTGTGATTTCCATCCAATGCCGCTGTGCTTCATAGTCTCCATACATCGGAGGAATCCCAGCTCCTAATGAGGATAGAAATGAATCAAGCAGCATCCTCTACAAGTTAAGGGTACTCACCTGAATATGAACCCAAACCCACACACCACTTTATCCAGAGCGCAGCCAATACCGAACACACCGTCACCCCCTCCTTCATATGGTTTCGATGCATCCATCTTATCCAAAGCTTCGCCAGGCTTCGATCCACGTCGTCTCCAACCGTGGCCTTTGCAGCGTCTGCTTGTCGCTGCTCTATCCCACTGGGACTTGTGACCTTGAGCTTCGTGTCCTCGATTTCCGCCAAGCTGCTAAAACTCGAGTGCGTTCTCACCCGCTCACGTTTTCGCGCACTTTTTCGCATGCTAGAGTTTCCGCCTTTTACATCAGGTAGTTCTGGCGAGGCTGCTCGTGACGAGGACGGGGAAAACGTAGGTGCATGGAGCCAATGCTGGCTCTCGGTCTGCAGGAGGAAGTGTCTGCGTGGTGTCGGCGAGTGAAGTCCCGAGTAATCCACCTCTGAACTTTCGAATTCCAGCGTCATTCAAGGCACGATACATGTGACAAGAGACTGACTGACTCTGCGTAACTCACAACGCTGGCGGTTGAAAGTTGGCGATCTCGTTCTCGAAGACCTGAGGGCCGTGAGTGACCGAGTGTCGCAGAGCTCATGGCTGAAGTTTGTGAGGCAAATGACGGTCTTCTTTTGCGAGCGTGATTGTTACGAGCAAAGAGTCCATCTCCAGAATATTGGTCGGGAATGTCCACCATGGTGGTCGTGGTAGGAGGAAGAAAAGTTTTGACGTGAACGGAATTTGACACGCGAAGTCTTTACGTGACCTCAAAGTATCTTACAGCTTGAGAACACTTAGAAATTCGTCTAAAGCAGGTTCACGATTGCAAAAGATACAGTGAGATGGTCTATATGCAACTATGTCATTTAATCAATGTCCTGCAATTCTCCTTCTATCACAGTCTCTCCGTCGTCAGAGAATTTGACGTTACGCTGTGTGATACGTAATGAGCAACGTAGCAGACAACAATCCGTGAAAGAAGCTCACAGGATGTCCCGCTGTCTTTCCGACGAACTTCGTGTGGTCTGGAAACACTTGTAAGTCGAGAAAATCCGAAGTACGACAAAATACGTACTTCCGTATGCGACGAGATCTCCGTTCTCGTTCGTAAAGTCAACCCTCGTAAATGCCAGAGTTTTGCCTTCAATTGCACGTCAACTCGGTATCAAAGTAACAAAACACGGAGATACTAACCTAGTCCCGTCACGGTTGCGCGAGCCTTCAAGATGTCTCCGACACGACCAGCAGGTTTGAGAAAGGACGTGCCGATATCCACAGATACGCCCGTCATGTATGAGCCTTTGGTCGCCAATGCAAGGGAACCCAAGGTGTCCGTCATCGAAAGTATGAGACCACCGTGAACCGTCTTCGCGGAAATTTAGGAGTGGAATGGTATGGATCTGACAACCATAAGCACCTCAACACGATTCACTGTAAGGTGTATGAGCTGATAGTATTCAACTGGAGTGTACTAGTAATTTATATTATACGCACAATTGTAGGGCTCGATTTTCAACGACACGTCAAGCTCTCCGGGAATCGCCCGATGGATGACCAACTATCCGAATTGCTCTGTGCACGATATAGAATGAAGCATTGCATTTTACGAACGTTTGGGAAGCACTGCACGTCGTGTCCTGTAGGAATACGCTTTTTGAGTTGCTTGCATTGACAATGGGAGAAAAAGAGCACGAGACCTTTGTTGGCCAAGAACGACTTCCACACCTTTACGACGACACCAACGTCAGCATCCTACTAGTAAACGCTCTCCAAAGTGTAGATAAGACTTGCGAGCCGTGTAAATCGTGTGCAAGCAGACATTTGGAGAGCGTGCTCGCCGTCGTGATGGTCGCGGTCAAAGAGCGCGTTTGCGTGGCGCGTGAATGAATTGCTCTCGTCTCCCGACCACCACGACCAACGGCGCGCACGTCTGTCGGCGCTGGACGCGACTTCAAAGCGCGTCGTCCTCTTTGACGAACCAAGATACCCAAGGCACGCCCTACGTGCGAAGTCCTAATTGCATGTGCTCGCTGTCGCTTTACATTGTTCAACGTCCTGCTCTCATTTCGCTCGACCGATCGTTCCATCGCTTCTCATCATGTCTGCTGCCACAAGCACTTCAACGAACTCGGGTTCTTCTACTCCGAACAAGCTTCTTAATGACTATGTGCGTGGAAATACCTCTTCTATTCTGACATCTCATGTCATGATTTGCTCTAGCAACTTGGGGACTGCCTGGGCAAGGGCGCGTTCGGGCAAGTCTACCGTGCGTTCACTAACCATTCGATCAAACGAAGAGGCTGAAGAAACTGTGTAATTAGGTGCCTTGAACTGGGCAACAGGGGAGACTTGTGCTGTCAAGGAGATACAGCTGTCGAATATTCCTAAAGCTGAATTAGGGGAAATCATGGTGCGTCCCAGACCGCTCCCACCATGATACTAAAGCTAATGCGACGAAATTAGTCGGAGATCGATCTTCTTAAGAATTTGAATGTGCGTTCTCTCTAAAGATTCTGTGAATGCTTTCGTAACAGCGCGTGGCCAGCATCCCAACATTGTAAAATATAAGGGTTTCGTCAAGACGAAAGAGTACTTGTACATTATCTTAGAGTGAGTTTTAACTTTTGTACACTCGCAACAGCACCCTTCACGACTCGTCGCGTCCGCCAGATTCTGCGAGAACGGTTCTCTGCACAATATCTGCAAACGTTTTGGCAAATTTCCGGAGAATCTTGTTGCGGTCTACATCTCGCAAGTGCTTGATGGTCTTGTCTATCTGCATGAACAGGGTGTTATCCATCGCGACATCAAGGGTGCGAATATCCTCACGAACAAGGATGGTTGCGTCAAATTAGCGGACTTTGGCGTTGCGAGCACGGCCACCTCGGTGGCAGCAAATAAAGATGCTGTAGTCGGGAGTCCATATTGGAGTGAGCTTAATCACGTTTCTCTTCAAGTTGCGCGCGCTTACGCTTATTCTAGTGGCTCCGGAAGTCATAGAGCAATCGGGTGCAACAACGGCATCGGATATATGGTGAGGAAAGTAGTATTCGAACGAATCGGTTTTCTCAAATTATAGGCTTGAAGGAGCGTGGGGTGCGTCGTAATCGAACTTCTGGAGGGGAAGCCGCCATATCATTTCCTCGACCCCATGCCTGCGTTGTTTCGTATCGTACAGGACGACTGCCCTCCAATCCCTGAAGGTGCCTCTCCTATCGTGAAGGATTTCCTTTATCACTGCTTCCAGAAAGACGTAAACCTGCGCATTTCGGCGAAGAAGCTACTTCGGCACCCTTGGATGATATCTGCGCGCCGACAAATGGGAATCAATGTCGAACCAGAAAAACGCGACTCTACTGGCAGCAAAGAAACTCGAAGACCTGTCAGTAATTACAATTACGATGAAGCGGTTCAAAAAGTCCAGGAATGGAACGAAGCCTTGAAATGTAAGTGATGGTACATTCTTTGTCTAGGTGATACCGACGTCTCTGCATTAGCTCCTTCGAGACCATCTAAAAGCGCTGCGCGAGCAAAGAACCGCAGTGACGACACTGACCGTCTGTCACCCCTCCCTTCTCCTGTCAACAGTTCATTCAGCCCGTCTTTACCAACCTCCTTGAGCTCCCAGGGTAATCTGAGTGCCTGGAAGGGGGGTATGACAAAGCCAGGGCTAGTAGCGTCCGGTATCAACGGTCCCCTCGGATTGATTGAGAAGAGCAGAGAGCCTCTACCGGTCATTATTCAGCCACCAGAGGAACAGACAGACAATTGGGATGACGATTTCGAGGAAGGCATCTCTCTTACCAAACTACATGGTAAGCGTGCATGTAATGGTCTTGTAATTTATTTAGTGAAGCTTTTGAGCAGGCGTAGACAAAACGACGCTCGATGACGAGAAGCACGAAGTGGATGACAATGCGCAGACTATTCGACCGCCTTCCATGTCAGGCAGGTTGCCTGCCTCAGCCCCACCATCAGGCAACATTAGCTCAATCATTGAAGACTACTCCGACCTTGCTGCCGAAGAGGACGAAAATGAATTGGAAAGCAAAGTTGCTGGTTTCAAGGTACGAATACTTATAAACAAAAAGGGCCCGGGAGATGACAAGCTTTGTGCAGATGAAGACGGGTTCTCGTCGTGGTCTATTCCATCCCAACGATATCAAAACAATCGGGTTGTCTTCTGTTTCTCCAGGTCCTCGATCCGCGCCCCTGTTGGAACCACAAATATCGAAACACGCTCGTCCTCCACTGACACCTCTTCCCGGAAAGCAACCTACTTCGTCATCCTCACGCTCACATTCTAGGTCCGCATCCTTAGCTGGCGGTTCCTTTGGAAAAGCAGAGGGAGCTCGCATACCGTCAAATCCTAGCGAGTTCGAGAAATTCACAGAGGAGCCGGACGAAGACTACGATGATGTGTTCGGGAAAGTGAATAACACAGGTAATATCAACAAATGCTTGTTCGATTTTGCGGGAATTCTAACAAATCTGCATATAGAATATGAACAGGGGCCGCAGACTTTGCAGCTGAACACCAGGTTGTCAGATAAATCATGGGCACGTAACTTTGCTCTGAAGTTGGAGCCAATGCTCACGTTGTCCCTTTCTAGCTTGGAGATGAGGATTTCGATGAGGAGGATCCTTTTGCAGAGGTAGGAGTTTGTGGTACCTCATGGACTGGGATCTCACTTCACCTGTTTCAAGATTGATGAAGGCTTCTCCGAAGAAGACCTGGATGCCAACCTACAGAGAGACAAACATGCGCGATTGTGCAGCACGGTCGGGCAGATTATTGACGAGTTGACTCCAACGACACCCGACTTTCAGATCCGGGAGGCCTGCGACCAGCTAGTAAGTGTTGTGATCAGCTGCCGACGTTGTACTGATCAATTGTGCAGCTGGGTATTCTCGTCGACGTCCCAGAAATGCAAAGTCAACTTGTTTCGGCTCATGGCATGCTTGCCATCCTCGAAGTGTTGGAAGTAAAAACCTCGTCTCGCGACGTGATGGCCAAGCTTCTTCAGATTGTGAATTTGGTATGTAAAATGGAAATCTACGTTTGCTATGTATTCAAAATTCTCTGTCTTTAGCTCGTCAACACAGATACAGGCTTTTTAGAGAGCTTCTGCTTGATTGGGTGGGTTTTTTCTTTCTCACACTCTTCGTATCAGATTTCTGACATTGTCCAAGTGGCATCCCTGTAATGATGGGTAAGCGATATATCCAACATTTTACGATGCTCATGTTATGGACTTACTTCTGCAGAATTCACATCCAAGAAGTTTTCGTCAGAGTGTCGCCTTGAAGCATCCCACTTCATTAGCCTTCTCTGCCATACCTCGGTCTTAACGCTTCAAATGTTCATTGCGTAAGTTTGCAATAAGCATTGTGGTTCTTGGTGTTCACTGAACATGACGTAGATGTCGCGGCCTGAAAGTCCTCGTTGACCTGCTCGATGAAGACTTCGTGGATCAGAGGGATCTCGTTGTACACGCACTCAATGGTGTCGGAAACGTGTTTGAACTACAGAGCCCAACGCCGAAGAACGATTTCTGTCGAATGTTCATCAAAGAGGGCTTGCTCAATCCGTTGTCGTCGGCGTTGATCAACGTCATGGCTGCAGACCCAGATACCTCTGCAGCAATGAAAGCGAAAATCATCCAGATCATCCTTGTCTTCTGCCAGGTTTCGCAGTCGGATGTTCACGTTCGAAATGCTCTTGGGACGAGAATGGTTGTTCGAAGTAAGTCTTAACTTTAACTTTTAGTCGAGTTACGTATGAACTAATGGCAACCAACAGGGATTATGCGCGCCTGCGAGCTTCTTGAACCCGAATACCTTGTACAAATGCTGAGGGCGGTGAAGCATCTTTCCATGAATGCGTCCCTTCTGGAGGTCATTCAAAACGCCAATGCGATCGAAATATTGGTGCGAATAATGGAAGAGCATAGCTCTGGGCCCCATAGCACAGTGATTATTTCGTTTTATTTAAATCTGGGTCGCGATGGACTGACATTGTTTTGTAGGAAATCTGCAATCACATCTTCCAGACATGTTACAATCTGTGCCGTTTGAATAAGACACGACAGGAAGAGGCTGCTCACGCCGGAATCATCCCATGCTTGAAGAGAGTGCTCGATACCGGATCTCCATTGAAGCAGTTCGCACTACCGATTCTCTGTGACTTGGCCAGCGCAACGAAAAGCTGTCGGACTCTTCTTTGGCAGCACGATGGTTTATCGTTATATTTACGCCTTCTTGGGGATCCATACTTCCAAGTAAGCGCTTTGGAAGCCATTCTCTCCTGGTGAGTTCTACACCTCCTGAAGATTCGCTCAATTCTCAAACCTTTATTTCGAATAGGCTACAAGACGAAACCGCTCGTGTCGATGATGTTCTATGCGAAGAGGCATCGCTGGACGCAATGGTCAAATGCTTCGTCGCCGCGAAAGCAAACTCCTTCGAAAACCTTCTCGAACCCTTCCTCAAGATCTGTCGTCTATCAAAAGGCGTCACAATCGGGATCTCCAAGTCTCAATTCTTCCAACGTCTCATTGATAGGCTGGGTCACAGCAAACCGGTAGTCCGTCTCACGCTCCTTCGTCTTCTCAAGGCCATACTAGACGTCCACCCCAACCGATCAAATCTGGTCGAGAAATTCGGCATCTACGATATCGTGGAGAAGTACAGCAAGCAAGACAACGCACTCCTCGTCCGAGAAATCGCTCGCGAGATCATGCCGACGTTGTCCCCTGTATTGAAACCCTCATCATTGTCGCGGATGCCCAAGAATGGGGAGGCCGGGGCGCAACCGAAACTGTCACTCGCTGTGAAGAGGCGACCAAGGCGGACGGCTTCGGAGCTCGGCGTGTCGACTGCAGAAATACAACCAAGACTCGTCACGGCGTCGACGTCGCGATTGCAACCTTCGGGTTCCAAGGGCTTGAATCGAGGAGCAAGGCAAAAATTGGGCGACATCACTTGGAATGGAGATGCCCGCTGAACTTATATAAATTCCGTATACGCTCATTTCATTTTTTTTCTTCTTTATCAGCATCCTGTCAATCGTTTGAGGCTTTCGTTTGCATGCAATCACTCCTAATTATTCGCATTTGTTTGCATTACCTGTACAGTTGTAATTTCTCTCCTCTCTCCTCTCTCCTTGCAAAATGAAGGGTTTTCAACGCCGTGAGAAGCGTTCACTGGGCTTGCGTTCTAGGAATCAATTCACCCAAAACCTTTCAACTCGATGGCAAATCAAGCCAGGACCCCCGGCTGTAGAATTATATCTGTGGAGTTCTTGGTCAGCGACAAAATTAATTAATTAATTAATTGGAGGAGGGGAGAGAAATTGGTTTCTCTCAGGAGGACAGTTGCAATTTAGCAATTGTAAGTTCAAACCATGTACTTTAGAGCCCAGAGGCCCCCAATATGCCGTGTAAAATGCAATTTTTGCGTCGGGGCGGGCGCGCAAGCGCGCTGAAATCTGTGACAGACCGTGCAACCAGGTCCTAAACGGTCTGGAATTTGCCGCGCAACATCGAAATACCGCATACACCCAGCTTAAACTATCTAACGATCTTTCTGGTCCTTTTATATCCA